>QJPP01002239.1:0-39214 GCA_003996215.1 Jaltomata sinuosa | reverse complement strand
TGTTTTGGATTAGTCGTTTACTTTAAATGAAATTTCCAACTCTTGACTTTAGTTTAAAAGGAACTCTACAAGCTTTAAACTACGAAATATTTCAACTTGCTCGTTCGAAGTCGTCAATTGTTTGGTTATGTCTTTAGCTAAGTCATCTACCTAAAGTGAGATTTTTTTTTTTACTTTCTACCTTAGTATGGAAAGGATTATGCAAATTTTAACCTTTGAGAGGTGATTAACCATGTGTTTGAGATTTCTTTATACGTTTGGTTTGTTGGTTTTGTTTCGTTTTACCACGTAAATATAGAGGTTGCAACTTGAGTTTTTTAAAGGGTGATTTGAATAAGCTAGAAACCCACTGTTAAGATATTTTCTAATCAATTTGAACAAGTTTGTGATACGGTTGTATCTATAGTCCATGGTATGCTTTGTAAACTATTTGTAATCTTGATTCAACTTGAAATAATTTTCAAGAGGCTCCAAGTCTTCAAATGAACATGGCTACTTTTGTTGCATAACTAGAGATTAGGATCAATGTTTACTCTTCATAAAAGTTGAGTTTTCTTTTTGTTTTCCCTTACGGATTGAGTTATAAGAGTATGTAATCGTCCCGTCTTGTTTTAATCAATTAGGGGGCTGATTTTGTTTAAATCGGAAAAGGTGTATGTATGCCATGTTTAAGTTTCTTGAAGTTTAAATTCTTAAGGTAAAGGTTTCAATAGGTTTGTCATTTTTTTTTTTAGTCCCGAAAACGTTTGTTTAAAGTAGGAATATACATATTATGATTATATTTTCGGCGTTTGTAAAACATTGTGGTCTTGCTTGCGATCTAACTTTTCTTCAAGACACCTTAATCCTAGTAAAAAGTGGTTGATTTAGTGTGCATTTGTTAGAAGAAGAGGGCTGCCCGTATTTTCATTATTTTTGTTTTAACTCGGGATCAATTTCGGGAATACTAGCTTAAGGAACTCATTATAAGCCAACGTAGTAGTTTGGTTCTCCTTTAATCTCCCGGTTGTTAGTCTTATCTTTTTGAAGTGTTTTGTTTCATAACTACTTTCTTTATTTGAAATAAATAATAATAAAGTTTTATATTGCTACTTGTTGTGTACTTTGTTTTTCAATAATCGACTAGTGTTGAAAATGTTCGTTTTGCCTAAGTTCTTTTCGGATAATCATCTCATGTTAGTTCGTTTGTGCTCTAGTCAAATAAATTCGATCATTTGCTAAAAAATGAAGCAAATATGGTTACATGTCGTCTTTCATATATTCTTGTGTATTTACCAAATAGCATGTTTGTTTTCTTTATCACTTTATTGTTAAGTTTGGCATATTTCTATATTTTTGTAATCTTTGTTATGCAAGTTACTAATCCTTATCACCTTTCTTTGTTTCATGTACACCCCGGAGAGTTGGAGTTCTCATTTGAAACTCAATCTCGGCCCAAATATGTTTGGGGTCGAACAACTATTAGGAACCATCGCGGTGTTTCGGAGTCACTCACTAGGAGATTAATTCCTCCAAAGGAACTTAATATACTTAGCCCTTTATTTTCTATATGTTTTTCTTATTATTTGAATTTGTTTAACTAACCTTGTATTATTTAGATATGTATTTTTCTTTGTGACTTCGATTAACATTTATCCTTCGGCTTACCATTTGATTTGATTAGGATATTTAGTTTGAAATTTTGAAAGAGTTTTCCTTCATTCCTTTAGCCTAGGCAAATATTTCTAATTTCCCTTTTAAATCCTTTAAAATTAGTGTTTAAACACTTTCAAAAATAGTAGTGATAAATGGTGAATAGTGCAGATTTTTTATTAACTAACTTAGGCTTTGTTTCAAGAAGGACTTTGTTCCAAATATCTCGCGGTAGATTTTCAAAAACATTAATTAGCGATTCAATTTATTTCACACCAATAGTTAGTCATTCTTAGGCTTTAAATTATAAAATGCTTTATCTAATTTAGGCAAGCCTCCTTTATATTTATTAGTAATTTATGTATTCTCTTATTCTAACACCAATATTTTACAAGTATTTTGCTATACTCTATATATATATTTTCAGATTTTCAGATTTTCAGATTTTTGAGGCCTAAAAACACAAGGTGTATATGTCATATGCTATCTACTACAAGGTATATATATTTATATTTTTATTTACCCTTCTTCCTATTTAAATTACACATATATTATTTTTATCACAATTACATTTCACGTACATAATATTTTCTTTCGTATTCAATGCATGTTCATTTTTTTTTTTTTTTTTACCTTACGAATAAAAGTCTCCCTTACATGAAAACAAATAATTCTCGTTTCTCTACTCAATTTTCAAATTGTTCTTTTACATGAAATATATTTACAAAACAAATATGGTTTCCTCTTATATCTTTTTTCTCTCTTACCAATATATTTCTTACATACTTTTACTTATCCAAATCTTTTTAAAATAATATACTTTTCACATGATTTCCTATATTTTAAATATACATACGTCATCTTTACTTCCTTTTTAATAAACATGTCATAAACTTTCTCAAACTTTAAGAACTACATATATTTTACTTTACAAAGGCATATTTATTATAAATAATATCTTCATCTTTTTACACAGCTTTTAAGTATATATATTTCTTATAAATCATAAAGTTTTACATACTTTAATTATTGCTATTAAACTTTCATATATTTTGACATATACGTACATATGTTTCATCTTTTTACCATAAGTATATTTTATATTTTTGCCTATTGTAGTTGCATGTGTCATATACTTTGAGTTTTTCTTTAAATTAATAAACCATGTTTTTATCACCTTTTAGCAAATAATGAGCAAATAATTTTCCAAATATTGTTTCTAAACTGAGTTTAAGGACTATCTTCGGATAGGCTCTGAAGGGTGCCTAACACCTTCCCTTCGAGTAACCAAAACACTTACTCAGAATCTCAAACGTTTTCGCAGACTAAAAACAGAGTTTTACATTAAAAAATGGTTTCCTAAGTTTTCCTAAAATTTAGGTGGCGACTCTAAACCCTTTTTCCAAAACAAAGGCAGAAAGAGCCGGATGTTGCAAGCATATTTTGGCCAGTTCAAAATAGGGCGCGACAGCACGCTTGAAGCGTGATAGACCAATCGATTTCAAATGTAAAACTCCTTGAAGAAGGAGAGGAGCAAATGATCAAGATGGTCATGATAATGAGGCAAGTGCTTTAAAAGAGCACTATGGCATAACACTTCATAAAACCTTGACAAAGGTTCAGGTACCTGAAAATGATGAAAAATGAAGAGATCTCGATAAGTTATGTCGTATTGGAATCGATATCAAATGACTGTAGATGATATCTTTGATATAATGTAGCGGTCACCGTTATAAATAGTAACGAGGATCTTGAATTTAA
This sequence comes from Jaltomata sinuosa, assembly GCA_003996215.1. Lineage (NCBI taxonomy): Eukaryota > Viridiplantae > Streptophyta > Magnoliopsida > Solanales > Solanaceae > Jaltomata > Jaltomata sinuosa. The sequence continues at coordinate 35,821 of QJPP01002239.1, read as the reverse complement.
ATATGTCAAACAGTATGGACAGATAACTTATTGGTCAGATAAAATACGCAATTCAAGTATATTTTATTTCACTTGAAAAGTGTTGGTCTGGACTTAGTGTATAGACTAAAGTATAATGCCAGCGGGTACAAATAGATTATTATGCAAAATATAAAATCGTAAGACATAAAGTACGTCTGGTGCCTTGAGGCAAAAAACTTTTTCACAAAAGTCCTGGCATTATTGTTTGGAGATGTATTCTCCTATGATGGATGCAATGAGATTTCTTTCAATCTAGTAATAGATGAAAAACTTGAATGCGTATAAAGAATGGTTGTTATGTCTAGCTAGACGGCAAAGGTTATATGAAAATTCATGAAGGATTTAAAAAGGTTAAAGCGATTCCATTGAATAGTACCCCAATGGTTGTAAGATTGCTTAACATTAAAAAAAAATCAATTTCCATCTCATGAAAATGGTTAGAAAGTACCATGTCTTAGTGCAATTGGTACACTTATATATCCTGCTATTTCTATACATGAAATAATTTTTTTGTTAATGTGCAGGAAATACATAATTTCACTTTTATGTGAAAATATATGAGTGAAATTAAATTTTGGTATAGGTGATTATTTCTAACCAATACTGTCAAAAGTTTGTTGAATAGCAAATGCAGGAGATTATTTGATCTACAAAATATTTGATCATACGAAAGTTCTTTATTTGCCCGGAAGATCACTGTCATATTATCATATTCTAAAAGACAGTAAATGATTAACACTTATTCAAGTCAAGTCAAGCTACTAGAGACTTGTAAAGCAAGTGACTCTACACGTAAGAAAATGTGATATCCATTGTGATGGAGATTGCAATATTACATGAAGATGATGCTTCTTGCATAGCTCAATTAAGAGAAGAATATATCGAGGAAGACAAAATAAAGTATATTTCAGCAAATGACTATTTTGCTCAATTTTGGTGGAATATTTGATGGAGGCATTGTCGATCCAAATACTTTGAGAAGCTGGTATTCAAGATTGAGATGCATCGTCTCCAAGAAATTAAATGATGTTTGCATCAGGGGGAGTCAAATACGCGCTGCTTTTTTCCTTGGCTTAAGTTTTGTCCCAATGGATTTTCCTAGCAAGGTTTTTAACGAGGCAGCAAACAACATGTATTACAAGATATGTGTACTCTTTTTTCTTCACTAGGATTTTTTTCCCACAGGGTTTTTCCTAGTAAGGTTTTAACGAGGCACATCATCTATGGACATCCAAGGGGGAGTGTTGTAAATAATATAATTATGTGGATGTCCATAACTTCTAAGAAGTTACTCCCACTAATCCTCTTCTTAATGTATAGTTAATCCCTCACTACTCCATACACTATTATGAGTGTAACTCCCTCTCCCCATAATTTTTTTCTCATAACCTCCATAGTTAATGTCATATTTATGACAACCTTTAGGATGCCTCTATGAACACTATAAATAGATGCATAATGATTCATATTGAATAAACTTGATGATATTTGGGAAACACTTGAAAGAATAAGAAAAGTTCTTTTCTCTATCTCTCATGTCTTGTCTACTTTCTTGTTAAATTGTTACTCTTTTAGTTTAGTTTTACTAACAAAATTGTCATTTATTAGTATAGTTGAGGAGATTTACTCTTGATATTATAAAAGCGGCTAGATTTTTCCTTTTTGACTCAGAAGCTTTTCAACACATCATCTTACTTTTTTTCAAGGAAAAAAAGGTTAAAGTTGCCTTTGAACTATAAAAATTACTCTTACATTTTCCCTTGAACTTTGAGAATGTCCAAATTTGACCATCATTTTTTGTTGTTGTGTGCCATTTCTCGCCCCTCTGTATCAATCACTACACTGTCATAACAATTGATTCTCTCCACACTAGAAAATACTATTTGAGAATCACCACTACTTGTACTTCAACGACACTCGCAAAATTTAACTTGATGGTCTAATTGATCATAGTTTAAATTCCATTTTCGGCTGATACGAGGTTTGAGGGTGGTTAATTGAAATTTGGAGTGTTAAAAAAGATGACAGTTCCACCGCAAGAGCATTAATCTTGTTTTATAAAGTTCATGGCCAAATATGAAGCATTGCGCATAATACACATGTAAATTTGATCAGTTTTCCAAGCACATGGTCTAAAAGGTTTCCGCCGTTTGTTGATGAGGATAAATCTAACCCCAACTATTGGGAAATGGCAAATTCAAACCATTTTGCGAACTTCACAGATAAATTTAATCATTTTTTCTATCTTTTGCAAGTGAATTTTCATTTCAGAGTTATTCCCTGGACCTTCTGTATGATTCTTCAATATGGCTTGAATTTTGAATTTGTTATTGAGTTACTGAGTTCTTTGAGCCGAGAGTCTATTGTGGGAATATACTCGGTACGTTGTTGTTTAAAGTTATTGAGTTGTAAATTAATAATTTATTCAATAAATTTTTAAAACAAATTATAAAAAATTGAAATCAAAGCTACTGGATTCGCCCTAAATCCGTAACCTACACTGTAGTTCCGATGAAAATGGTGAATATTGTGTCCGGTTGAAGAGTGTTACTGCTGTGTTACCTATGAGAGAAGAGGATGATGACTATAGATAGTTGTTTAACCATAATACTTAGATTTGGTTTCTATTTTAGGAAATGGTAATATATCGCTGCAACGCCTCCTGCGCTTACCTCATAACTATTTCCCTTTGCTTTTTGACCTTGTTATTTTTGTTGTATGACGACATGCCCTGTGTTTAGTTTACCTACAATCACCACAAATAATTTCTTTTTTAATCTTATTATTAGTATGTATGTAGTAGTATTAATTATACTGTTGGACGGGCTTTTACAGTTGTTCCTCAACTCTATTACATTTTCTTGTTAATCAATACAGTACCTACTAATTACAAAACAAAATAAATCATTAAATTTTACATGCTTCAGTCCGGAATATTTATAACATTCTTTTTATATAAAACCATTTATTCTTTTTATAAATATTTTGAGCTAATTAATTCTTTTGTTAAAAAGGGTCCTAAGAGAATTGTGTTGGACAAAATTTTAAATGGCATATATGATTATATAATCATGTTTACATAGATGTTTTTTTATACAAGATTCTTAGTTGGTGGGATAAGAGGATTAGCTGAATTCACTTATTTTTTTTTATCAACGAATAATCGATGGGATGACTAATGGGTTGGAGTTATTAGTTCCATTGTAGGAACTAGATATCAGATACCAGACACTTGGCCATTAAAGGGGAAAAAAGAGAAGGTATTGAGTTTTGCATAAATATCAAATTACCCATTTTTCATGAATGGGAAACTAATAAGTGCCACTACTATCGGGTACATACATTGACAGAAAGACTATAAAAAATCAAACTAAAAAAAGTATAATTCCTATAGATGCAGGACAGGAGTATTGAAGTGTACTCTTTTTGACAAACCAAAACTTACTTCATATCCAACAGGATACATATTATATTGGAATTGCTTGACAAGCAGATGAATGGCAATAACTTAAGTACTCTCACCCTTGTCATAGTCTTGTTCATCACAAACAAATCTCTTCCAAAACCAATGGTCCCTCCAGATTCTTTCCATACTTTCAATTGGCAAATTCCTTGTCTCTGGCAAAAAAAAGTAGACAAATCCTGTCATAATTGCAACCCATACCCCAAAGAAGAAGAAAATCCCAGATTTGAGATGGCAAAGCATAACCAAGAAAGTCTGAGCAATTATGAAAGTGAAGATTAAACCCACAGCCACTGTTATGCTTTGTCCTGCTGACCTTATTTCTAATGGGAAAATTTCACTTGGAACTAACCATCCTAATGGACCCCAAGACAAACTAAAACCTGCAACATAAATGCATATCAAGACCAAAACCAATAGCCCATACCCCTTGCTCAAGACCCCATGATCTCCTAACTTAACTGCCATTATTACCCCTATCAACATTTGTGAAACAAACATTTGGATTCCCCCGAAACTGAACATAGCTCTTCGTCCGACCCTGTCAACTATCAATAATGCTAGGAAAGTCGCGCTGGTGCCTACCACCCCTGTCACCACAGCAGACATCAGTGATGCACTCGTGCCAAGGCCTATCGTTTGGAAGAGAATTGGAGCGTAGAAGGAGATCACGTTGATTCCCGTCACCTGTTGGAAGAATGGTATTGCGATGGACATAACAAGTTGTGGCCTGTATTTCCGTTTAATAATTTGCTTGAAAGGGTGCTTCACAGCTTTTGACTTCTCACTTGCTTTAATGAGATCGTCTAGTTCTGCTTGGACATCGGTTGTACCTCGTACACGTTGTAAAGTCTTCTTAGCTTTTTCATGATCATTGCCATGTTGAATTAGGCTGTTTGCAGTTTCTGGGAGAAAAAATGCTCCTACTGTTAGAAATATAGCAGGAACTGCAGCCATCGCCAAGGAAAGTCTCCATCCCCAACCACCTTTAATCTTTTGAACGCCGTAGTTAAGAAGGCTAGCTGATAGAACTCCAATCCCTACGCATAATTGGAACGCAATATTGAAAGATCCCCTGTACTTGGCAGGTGCCATTTCTGAAAGGTATAAAGGGACTGCCTGGAACCAAAAACACTTTTGTTATGAGTATGCACAGAGCTAATTACAATTTATGAAAGGAGTAGGAGAAAGTGTACCTGATTTGCAAAACCAACTCCTACACCTAGCAGGATTCGACCAAGTAATAACATGTAGATATTGGATGCTGCGCCACCAAGGGCAGAACCGATGAGAAATGCTACTCCACCGATTATAATTGATGGTCTACGGCCAAATGTGCGAGTGACTGGTGAGGCAACGAAGGAAGCAATAAGGCCAGCAATGTACAGGGATGAGGTGAAAGAGGTCAGCAGTTGGCTGTCAAATACACAGTAGTTGCTTACGGCGGCTTGTGTCATCTTAGTGAACACTTCTGGGAAGAATTTCTTCAGAAACGGGGCCATAGAGATCACTCCACCTGCAAAACACAGCAGTAAAGTTAGTAAGAACCGATTTGAGAAATATTTGAACATGTCCCTTGATTGAACATTCGAAAGAACCTGAAATTCCGATATCATAGCCAAAGATGATTCCTCCAGTGGCAGCAACCATGGATGATAACACCACAAACCATGTAATCCTTCCATTGTAATTTGCAGAACCCTCACTTGTTGGGACAATACCAACTGCCATTTCTTCTCCCCAAGTTCAAATCGTACAGAGGAGATTAAGAATGAAAATTGCGAGCTCTGACATAGGTAACATCAACTTATAGGAGTAAGATAATAAGCTGTACATCATGACTCATGACAGCTACAAAATCAACATGGCTAATAAATTACATTGGTCAATGGCTTGCAATTGGCTGGCGTATCTACTACGTATTATTTATTTTGGACTTTAGGGGCATATAACAATTAATTTTGAGTTGAACTAGTCATGCTTTTTGGCTTGTTCTCACTCTTTCCTGTAATATGGCTAGTCTTGGCAAGTTGATATACTTCTGTATTTTCTCCTAAAGTCCGTTTCCCTCATTGAAAGTGTATTCAAGTTATATGTTCTTTTGACAACTTAAGGAATAAAAGAGCACTTAATTTGTCTTGTTTGCATGTTTTCGTCAATACATGGGATCATCAACGATATAATTTTCCCTACAATCTCTCGGAATCAATGCAGACTTAACGAAAAACAAATGACCCGCAACACGTACGTTATACATTATGCAGTTGACTATTCCCCTGCAGTAGATATTTCACTTGGAACCAGCCAGCCATCCAGCCCAGTGGACCCCAAGACAAACAAAGTAAATGCAAATCAAGATCAAAACTAGATAAACTGTACCACTTGTTGAGCCCAGTCACAACATATATGGTCCCTTAATTTATTGCTCCAACCAACATTTGAATTCCTCCTACTTGAAAAAGTAAACTCTGCCGGACTCGTTCTATAATATATATAGCAATGACGAGAAAAAAGATTGCATCAGCACCAACAACTCCAATAACCACTCACTTTCACCTAACCCAATTGTTATGAAGAGTATTTAATTTTGCATGGAAATTAAGAGATAAACGTTAATCCATGTAAACCAGTTAGGAAACTGGGATTGCTATTAACATGACAAGTTGAGGTTTTATATAATATCTTTAAATGGGTGTATAATTTGACGTCAATTTCATTGATGAGGTCATCTAGTTATAACTTTGACATATTTTATTTCGTGGATTCTTCGGAGCCTTCTCTTTAGGGATGTAAATGGGGCGGGGTAGAGCCGGGCGGGGTGGGTCAAGCCTTCACATGCTAGAATTTTTCCCTACCTGCCCTGTCCTGTTTATGTTGTCTTAACCTTTTTTTTTTTTAAAAAAACTTTTAGTTGAACTTTATATATTCGTATCAAGTTTATACATTATACCCAAACTTAACCTCGATCTTTGAAATAAATAGGAAACATAACCATCTAAAAAACTTCTGAAAAATACATTTCTTCTAACACTGAGGCTTCTAAATTGCCCTTTATTTCTTTTAAAAAATATCTCATTTGATAAATCTGTTGGTTAATTATTACTCCTCTGTCCCATTTTATATGACTCACTTTCTTTTTTAGTCAGTCCCAAAAAGAATGACACATTTCTACATTTAGCAATAATTTAACTTTAAAATGCTCATTTTACCCTTAATGAAATGATTTACAACTACACAAATATTTAAGACTCATTTTGAACCACAAGTTTCAAAAGTCTTCTTTTCTTTCTTAAAGTCCGTGCCAAGTCAAACTAGGTCATATAAAATGGAACGAAGGGAGTAGCATTTTGAGCTCATATTGGCGATGGGTAGAATTAAAAAATAAATATGTATACTACACTTGAGAAGGATTGTGTAGTGTGTGTAACATTGAAATTAAATTTGCAAGTATATCATGACCTGGAAACAAATAAGAAAAAGAAATGAAAACAATATATAATTCTATGACATAATTATAATATAGACAAATTTGTCTTTTAAAATAAATTAGCATTAAGCCTTGTTGAAAAGTGTATCGGGTAAAGGACTCCGAAGAGAATGGAGAGATGGAACCTCTCTTGATAGGATATCTCGGAATTGTGGAAAGGCGTTTTAGGCGACGAGGGAACCTTCCGCCAAGACGTGTACGGAGGAAACCTCACTCAATGGCACCTTCTCATTCCGATGAAATCAAGTGACGTGGAGAAAAAGGATAAGGGGATAAAAACGTCAGGCTTGTCAGGTGCGCGAACGCATAGCGTACCTGTCTGGCCTAGGTTACGGATACAGGCTGACGCCTACAACATATAGGACGTGTGGCGTTGCCTCATTAGCAATTGTACTATTAGGGCTTCAGGGGGCAGACCACCCTGATTGGCCACTAGCCTTACATTTTAACTTATAAATAGGAATTTCCTTTCATTTGTAAGGGGATTTGAAATCTGTAATCTCATACACATAATACAATACACTTTTATTTGCTCTTCAAGCTTTAGTCTTCTCATTACCTTCTTGCAAATATTGAACCCTCGTTGGAAGGATTCTGACCCTCAAGGAACGTCACGCAGGGCTCCATTGCATAGATCCTTACTGTTTATTGCTTTACTTTATTTTACTTTTGTTTACATTCATTATTTTGCTACTTAGATAATCGATTTGCTGGTAACAGATCCTAAATGAAACTCGATCTAACGCGCGTGCTCTTGGCCTCATCTACAAATTCAACTGTACCATTTTTAGAATAACCAGTTTGGCGCCCACCATGAGACCAGAGCAGTTGTATGTGGACCTGGTTTAATTTGTTTGCTTTACCAGCTTGTTTATTTGTGTTTTTAGGGAAGTGAAAGAAAGGGCATAACAAGAAGAATGCGAGGAGATGAAGGTACTGAAGCAGGTATGCTTGCAGCGAACCTTGTAGCGATATGATGCGAGAGATCTGTGCTAAAAGAAGAGGTTGCAAATATTTGAGAAATGCTGAAGGGGATGCTGGCTCATAAGAAAAAGGATGAACCAGCCCAGACGGATCTTGAGCCAAACAATGACCCATTTGAGATGTACATGAGAGATCTCAAAGTTGGCTTTGATGAGATACGCTCTCAGCTAGAGCGGAAGCCAAAAGGAAATGTTGTACCCTATGCTGAGGGGTCACATTTCATAGGCGTATCTAGCCCTTCATGACTCAGCATGAACCGGAAGATACTGGGGAACAAGGCCTCTAGGTACAGGGTATGGAGGAAAGACATCGAGTTAGAATAGACGCCACCCAGGGTCGAATCTTCCATCCTTCACCAGGGAATGCTGAATGAAAAGGTCTTCCCGGGAAAGGAACTTGACCCTGGGCAAATGAAAGGGATTCTAAGATGTCTTAGAGCTCACTCGAATTATTTTGCTTGGCCATCCCATAACCCTATAGGTGCTCTCTGAGGACAATCATGCATGAAGCGCGAGTTGGCTCAGAAGCAACCCTGAGAAATTGAGATGATTCCCCACAACTCTCGCAGGGATAAGGTTCATGGGAATGACAAAAGATATGCCCTTTCTGATCCTTGCCTACTAAACAGTTATATCCACAAATATGTATGGGATGAGAACCCCATGATCCTTCCGTGCAGAAGGAAAGGTGCGGAGCAAAGGCAATCACGAATACTAAAAAATGGTTGGAGATGTGAAATAAGCAAATGGAAATAATGCCCTTTACCTCAGATTACTGTTTTCTACCCGTACACCAGTTTTTGTCCCCCGATGGATTCTTCTGGAAAGGCCTTTTAGTGAGGTATCATCGAGCGTTACAAGTTTAACACCAAAGTTCTTATTATCCTTCAAAGCTTGTAAAGGCCCATTGCCTCGTGGCTTTGAGCCTCTACTATTTAAAAGAATTAATCTAACACTCTTTTGCTTATTGAGATATGAGTTAGCTATCTTTCTCAGGATTCATAATAGAAACTGGCCTGACACCTAAAAGCCATGATTAAATTATTATACGTCCCTATCCAAATGAGGGACTTTCTCTCAAATCAAGGACTCACTCCCGAATCAGGGACTCACTCACAAATCATGAACTTTCTTCCAAATCAGGGATTTGGGCGGATCACCTGAGGACTTTCTATTTAGCAAGGACTCATTCTCAAAAGTCCTAAGCCCTCATTGAAACTATAAAGCACTAGGGATTATCGGCGAAAGGAATGAAAGCCTTGAGAATTAGGACTTGGGACAACATCGGGAAATGCAAAGAATATCGACCACTGCTACTTAAACATCATGACGGAATGATCACTTGTAAGAAATGGTACAAGGCCATATCCAGATATAGCCTTAGTAGCACAAGTAATTCCTAACCCCCAAGGAATAAGTCTCAAGTCAAACATACGATCACGAGAGAAAGGCCGACCCTCCCCGAGATTCTACACCCTAAGCAACTAGGAGACGTCCTAACTTAGTAGTTCAGTATATAAAACTTAAATTAAGGATCCCTCTTGAGAATTGAGGATAAAAAAGGGCTCGATGCCCCAAAATGGATGAGGATATATCATCGCCTAATTTGATGATGAGTGATCAAAGAGATGCGCCACAAATACCAGTTAAATGGTTATCTCCGATCACCACTCCAAAATTAACTTACGCCCTTGGCTTAACCTAAGCTATCGAGTCACGTCTTGGAAAATAGAACCTCTCCATACCCTCTCTCGGCAGGAGAAGAGGAATAAAATTCCTAGCCGTCCACAAAATAACAAGGGCGTTAAGTTTTGACCCTCAAAAGCATCGATCGTGTCGAGGTGACAAAAGAACATGAATAAGAAGACAAAGTTTTGAAGCATTAAAAATAAATAAAACATGCAGAAAGACAAAGAGCTCGTAAGAAAATTTCTTTCATAACAGACCCATGAAAGGGCTTAAAAGTGATATTCCCAAAAAAAAGTGGGACTAAATTTATAATAACATCATCAAAGTGGCTAATCTACTGAGATTCCCATAAGGAGGATTACAATCGTAAATAGGAAATAAAAAGGAAAGAGAAACCTCTCGGCAGAGTCCTTCCCCCACCATCACGTCCAGCCCTGTAGAGTTCAGCAAACTCGTCAGTCTGAGAGAGCTATCTTGTGAAGAATTTGATAGGTTGATTAGCTTGATTGCAACACGACAAGGTTCATTTTCAGAATTCCTCAAAAGTTTATTCTATAATTACCCATTGCATGATCGCCATCGCCCGACACCTCCGCGTTAGCACTGTCAGCGTTCACCTAAGGAAAAAAGGGAGAAGTGCAGAATTATGGACAAGCATGAAGATGCATGGGGAGTCTCCTTAGAGGTTGACCAAAAGTGAAAAGTAGACCCAGCACCACCTAGCCCCGAATACGGGGGAAATCTATGTTACTCATAGGATTCCCTGTGGGAGGAGATAAAATGTATCAAGCTGTGGTAACTCCCTTAGGGGCGAAGCATAACCTTAGTGGTAGTAATACAACATCCAAAACCCAATAAGTTTAGGATGTCGGAGAACCACTAAGGTACAACACACCACCTCGGGCAACTCAAACCACCGACCTCTCCAACCTTGCCTCGAGTCTCATCCTCAGCTACTACCTTATCCTCGTCAACAAATTAGAGAGACTGTTGAGAAGGTTAACTCTAGGGTTGAAGATGAGAAAGAAAAAACAATCAGGGGAAAAACAAAGAGTGATGAGCATTTCCTGACTAAGAACAAAAAATTTGTCTGTTATCTTTTCGAAAAATATATCAAAGAAATAGAAGATGATGAGAAAGGAAAAAGGGCAGATGCAGTTCTTATAGGCCAAAACCTATTAAATGCTCTCAGTAAACCGCCTCAGCCATGACCAGTTAACAATTGCCATATGGCATCAGTAGTTAAAATTGAAAAGTGTGTCCTGATGGTTTGCAGAAAATGAAGCATCCAGAACTGTCCTTTTTAATCCCCATAGAGACTATCCAGTTACTGAGAAAGATCTTTCAAATCTTCTCGCGCCTCAAGGTAAAATCAAAAGAAAAAAAGAGAGGAATGTTAAACTTCTTTTATTATCTTCATTCGTCAAAATCCTCTAAGGGTATGGACAAGGGAAGACAAAACCACCCCTACTCAAAACACTAACATAAAACTAGAGGCTTGACAAAGACCTCTACTCACTGAAGTCGCTATCTCGAGGGTTGTTAAGCATTTCCACGTTGGAAAGATCTTTGTTAGACATAGGCACGTGCTACTCAAGACACGCGAAAGCATGAGAGGGGCCTAATAAGTACCGAATTTTTGAGATTTTATCTTCAATATGAAAACCTCTCACTTCCACTTTCTCGAGGGATTGAAGCTTGGCTCTCTGAACGATGAACATCTTATCTAAATTTGAACTATGCCTCCAAAGGCAAAATGTTTGGTTCTTAGAATTTATCTTCCTTTTTAATCGGCACACTTCATCATGAAAAAATCTAGTGGAGCCAGTGGAGAAGAAACATTTGTGGCTCTCGACTCAAGTTGAGGGATCCTCTCAGCAAGGACGGACACATCAAGAGCAAAGGCCTTGATACATTTTGCTTAGTAAGCTTTGAGCCCTCGGTAATATGCAACCTCCTTAGATAGATTTGTGGCATTATGAATATGGTCTTCTATATCGTTCATGTTCTCTAGCAACTCAGCTCTCTGGACACTGATCTCGGAGTCATAAAGGTCCAATATATCGATAGTTATCATTGGGTCACGATACATAGACAACTTCTCTGGGAGAGCATCGATCTCTTCCTAGAGCATAATTTTCTCCCTTAAATAACACAGAAGGTTGTCAAAAGTCAGCACATAGGCTTATATTATGAAAGAATCGAGAAAAGGTTCTTCAATAGAAGAGTTTGCAGGAAAAGATAAGAATGTAGATATCTCCAGAATCTTGGTGGTGGATATCTCCAGAATCATCACCTACGACTGACCCTCGATGGTGGATATCTCCAGAATCTTGGTGACCCATGCCTTGGTTGTGGTGAGCAGTGCATCCAAAGTTGCTGCATCTAGCTGCTACTTCGAAGCTGGGATAAAAATAGAAAGGGTAAATAGTGTAATTTATAAATTAAACATGGAATGACAGACTCAAAACTCGAGAAACACTCACGATGAGAGTTCCAAGGAAAAAAGGGAAGATCTCTGATAAGTCTTCAGTTGTCACGACAATAAACTTGTCGATCCAATATCTATTGTGAATGTCGTCCAAACTCTGAAAGAGGGACCTCCTCCCTCAACGCAAAAGTTTCACTAGGCCGCTGCGGAATAACTGAGGTGAATACAGAAGAAGAAGATGGCCCAACAACAAACTTTTACTGGCCCTAAGCGAGAGTATGTCAAGGCAAGACACCGTCCTACACACACCCAGGTCAACTTGACCCAGACTCAATCGGAATCTTGCACAAAAAGCTTCAACCAACTTCACGACTGATAGTCCAAAACCCGGGGTAAAAGACTAGGTATAAACAAAAGAGTAGTCAGTTCTGGTAGATATGACGCTTTTCAAATGTCGCGGTGCATCCATATGAAAAGATTCAAGGAACTCGCAGTCACGGCGAATGGAAGGGATGTCACTTTCTTTCACCAAGGAACCTAGGTTGCCAACCAGCTATAGTTTGGGATCTTTATTTGAAAAAACTTTGAAGTCATCACCAAAGCGGAACATTCCTGGAAAGAGTTGACTGATAGAATGTCCAGATGCTGCAAAAGCCATGTTTGAAAAATAGCAAGGAATCACGGACATCGATGGATAAAAATACAAATTGATCATCAGAGAGAAAAAACTAAAAAGGGTTGAATCAAGGACCGAGATATAAATAGTAACAATCACGGGAAAAAGGAGAAAAGCCTTTTTGCATCGGGAAAGGTGTCGTATTGAATGACAGACACCTGGTAGGACAGACATTAGTGACAAGAGATTCTTCGAATTCTGTGATAGCATCAGGCAGTCTAGGGTTTGATTGAAAGTCTTTTCCTCTCCTCGGCTTCCGCTGGCACAACACTCTAGAAGTGGAGGGGCTATCTGTATTGGGTAAAGGTCCTCGAAGGGAACAAAGAGATGGAACCTCTTGTGATAAGATATCTCAGAATTGTGAAAAGACATTTTAGGCGATGAGGGAACCTTCTGCCAAGACGTGTCCGGAGGAAACCTCACTACATGGCACCTACTTGTTCTGATGAAACCAAGTGACATGGAGAAAAAGGATAAGGGGACAAAAGCGCTAGGCCTGTTAGGTGGTCATTAACTATATCACCCTTCGAATAAAATAAATTCAATGCTTTGAAAAATTCATTGAACTATAGTTAATAACAAGGGTAAAATAGACATAAAATAGTAAATTATCTCTTGATTTTTTAAACTGAACAAGTAAAATTGAATAACTATTTTAATATATTGAACAAGTAAAGATGAACGGAGAAAGCAATGGAGATGGCATCAAGCTAGGTATAGTCCTTTATGGTCTGAATACGAAAGAGAAACAAACGTCAAGTGTTGATCTAAAGAGTCTAAGGCCGTTTTCCAGTTATGTCAATCTAAAATAAAGGACTAGAGGCTAAAATTTTCCTATTTTAGGTTTATTTTATTACTTCCTCTGATCCATTTTAGTTATCGTTTTTATTAAAAATAGATGGTCTAAAATAATTGTTATTTTAAAAAATTAAGATATAATTAGTTATTTATTTCCACCTTTATATTAATGTAATGTAAAAGAGAGAGAAATTTTAAATTGAGAGAAATAATAAATTAAAATAATTTAGTCAAATTATCTTCTAATTAATATTTTTCTTAAGCAATATGCAAAATAAAAACGATAAATAAAGTGGACCGAAAGGAAGGAGTAGCTTTCTTCTTTAATTTGTTTGAGGGAATACACGTAAGATCAGTAGTGAGAAAGGAAAGGGTAAAGATAGATTGAGTAGTAATACTTTGGACAAATTATGTTGCTAGGTTGTCCAACACTCCAGCAATGTCAATGGGGATTTGGATCCTCTTCATTGCCCCTTCTCTCCATTTTCTCAAGTGTATATGTAGATGAGTGACAATTGTCATATTTATAATTTAAAGGTCTAGATTAAATTAATTTAACAAGCTTCTTCACCATAGTTAAGCAAATAAATTAGGAAAAAACTCACCAACTTTGATAAAAATAAATCTCATCTTCCACTAATTTTAACTCCTCATTAATATCATTATTTTCATGATATATGTTTTACATCCTCATTAATTTTATTTTGGTCTAAATTTAATTAAGAATACTCTCATTTTTTTTAATTATTTGAGCAAATAAAACAGAAAATAAAGGTAAAATGAGATAACACATGTGGTAAAGAAACAGTAAAATAATTAAGAAAAAAGAGACTATCTTTGTTTTTCAATAGAAAATATTCTAAAATATTTTACAAATACTATTATACAATATCTTCTTTCCTCTCTATTTTTTTTAATTATTTCTGATGTAATTATTTTATTAAATAATGATCATTTTACTCAACGAAAGTTAGACTTTTATTTTTTTCTGTCAAAGGTAGTTACAAGATTTCAATAAAAAAATAAATAACATTATATGTTAAAGTAATTCAGAAAGTATAACAATTAAAGTGATGATATTAATGAGGAGTCAAAATTTGTGGAAGATTGAGATTTTATTACAAAAGTTGGTGGATTTTTTTCCCCAACTTATTCTTTAACTATGATTAAGAGGCTTGTTAAATTAATTTAATCTAGACCTTTAGATTTTAAATATGACAAGTGTCACTCATCTAAATATGCACTTGAGGAAATAGAGAGAAGGGGCAATGGAGAGGAGCCAAATCCTGTCAATGGAACATACTTTAATTATTTCCTCCCTCTTGAATATTGATAGTGTTTTTCATTTATATGTCTCTTAAGAAAATATTAATTAAGGGGGGTGGGTGGGTGGGGTTATTTGACTGTTGTCCTTATTTATGTCTTAAGATATAATCTTTCTTCATTAAAAGTTTACTTGATTTAATTTATCTCTTATACTTGAGGTGTTGGTAGTCTTCAAGAACAATTACTACTAAGGGTAAAATAGAAAACAAATAATTCATTTTGTCTTGAACTTTTAAAATGACAAATAATTTTAGTAATGAAGATAAATATTTTAAAACACAGGGAGTAGATTTTCTGGAATGACAGATCAATATTTAGGTAGTCCTTACTAAAAGCCTCATTTCTCAGTATGATTTAGAAATCCAATATACAGTCTCCAATAAGCATAACCATAAATTTACAAATAGAGAAATAACACTTTTCTCTTTAATTGATTCCAATTAGGATGAGCCCATGACAACTATCTTTAAGCTTCCTCTTCTTTGATAATAACCTCATTATTTTCTCCTACAATTCTCTTCCAAAACCAGTGTTCTCTCCACACCCTGTCCATTTTCTCAATAGGCATATTCTTGGTCTCTGGCAAAAACAAGTAGACAAATGCAGTCATTATTGCCACCCAAACTCCAAAAAAGAAGAAAATCCCATACTTGAAGTGGCACAACATGGCTAAAAATGTTTGACCAACCAAGAATGTGAAGAGAAAGTTCACTGCTACTGATATACTTTGTCCAGCTGATCTTATCTCCAATGGGAATATTTCACTTGGAATTAACCATCCTAATGGCCCCCATGACAGACCAAAACCAGCTACATATATGCAGATCAACACTAATATCACAAAGGCCCAACCTTTACTCACTCCACCATGATCACCTAGCTTAGCCCCCATTAAGCCTCCTACTATCATTTGTGTAACAAACATTTGTATTCCTCCAAAAATCAGCAGCCCTCTTCGGCCAACTTTATCGACAATCAGCATTGACAAACCAGTTGTGACAATTCCCACTGCCCCTGTCACAACAGCAGACAAAAGAGCTGCACTTACACCTAGTCCAATCGTTCGAAACAGGACAGGAGCATAGAATGCAATGACATTGATCCCTGTTACTTGTTGAAAGAACGGTATCGCTACGGACATGACAAGTTGAGGACTATATTTTCTTTGTAGAATGTTCTTGAAAGGGTGTTTGATAGTTTTTGAAATTTCATTGGCTAAGATAAGATCATCAAGTTCTGCTTGTACATCATCAGTGCCTCTGACTCTTTGCAGCATTCTTTTAACCTTTTCGTGATCGTTTGTGCGTTGAATCAAGCTGTTGGGGGTATCTGGGAGGAACAACGCTCCTAATGTTAAAATGGATGCTGGAACTGCAGCCATAGCAAGGGACACTCTCCATCCCCAACCACCTTTGACCTTCTCAGTGCCATAATTTATAAGGTTTGCTATTAACACTCCAATGCCTACACTTAGTTGAAAGCTATTGTTGAATCCTCCTCTGTACTTGGATGGTGCCATTTCTGATAGATACAATGGTACAGCCTGCAAAGTTGTGAAAACAAACTTAGGTTTTAGCTAGAATAGATAAATGATTGAGCTGGTTTAGTCTCAAAAAGGAACAAGACTGGTAAATTGGTCAAAGGGTGAAAATATAGGAAGTTTGTTTATTAGTTGACAAGTACTGCCTCCATTTCATTTTAATTGACTAGGTACTGAATTTAAGAACGAAAAACTTTTGGCACATATCAAAAGTTTCTGCAGAACTTGCGGTCCTTAAGAGTAAATCGGAGTTTAAAGCATTTCCAAAGAGGGAAATGTGCAATTCTTAATGAAGAATATTTTACCTGATTTGCAAAACCAATACCAAGACCTAGTAAAACTCTGCCAAATATAAGCATATAGATATTAGAAGCAGCTCCACCAAGGGCTGCACCAGCCAGGAAGTTAGCTCCTCCAAGAAGGATTGAGGCCTTGCGACCAAACGCTCTGGTGACTGATGAGGCAACAAAAGTAGCAAAAAGACCAGCTACATAGAGGGATGACGTGAACGATGTCAACAATTCGCTGTCAAATTTGCAGTAGTTGCTAACATCATTGTCTTCTTTCATCTTTATATACACATGATGAAAAAACTTTTTCAGGAAAGGCTCCATAGATGTCACTCCACCTTCACATTTACAATGCCTCGTTAGTGAAATAAACATAGCTTGATTCTTCCTCAGCGGAACAATCAAATAGAGTGATTCGTAGTACATTACAAGAAACAGAATTCCTTGCTCTTTTGTGTTCCTTTGTTTTTCCTTTGGACAATTGAAACCTTTACTAGGTGTGTCATAGATTCTATAACTTATGGAAATGCAGAAAAATCAAACCTGAAATTCCAATATCATATCCAAAGATTACACCTCCCATAGCAGCCATCATACAAGCTAATATTACAAAACATGTCAGCTTTCCATGGTACTGTTCTCCATCATTTGCTACTACTGCTAATCCCCCTGCCATACTTTTTCTTTTTCTTTTTCAAGTGAATATGAAAACTCAGAAGAACTAAGGGGAGTTAAGGGGGCAGGGGAGATATATGTTAAAATTTACTTTCCTAGACTAGAAAGAAAGTAAATGTTCTACCATTAATGTAAATTATAAATAGTAGAATATTAATATTTACTTTTTTTTAGTCTATGAATATTGTAATTTTTTTTTCCCTTTAAAGTCTAAGATCTACCTTAATTACATAATATTTTGTTTTCTTTTAATTTAGTATTTATAAGGAAAATAACATATTTTATTTTATTTCTTTTAATTATCTATAAATTGTGTTGGGGTCTTTTCTTTTTAATGAAAGAATCAATTTAATGAGTTTTTTTCACTGTCTCATCAATTTTCTCTCCCATTTCTTCCATTGTATAGCAATACAAACCTAGGATAAAAAAAAGGAAAAGTTTGAAGAGTTTTAGCAGTCCAAGTTGACTGGTAGAGATCAGCATCAAATGTGGTCCACACCCATGTGTGTTGAATATTCAAGTGTTCCTGTGTCTACTTTGTTGTCTTATTGCCTTCAAGAATTGTCCTCGTGCCTAATCAAAATGATTGGTCCAAGTAAATAAAATAATTTGTTGTGTGAACTAATAAACAAAAGATTGTGATTGTGTAATCTCTCTGACAGACTAGTGTTTTTGGAGATTATTAATTATATTTCCAACATTATTGGTGCAAATTAAGTGATATTTGGTATAGCCAGGCATGCTGATAAGAAGGGGCGAAATGGAAAGTCTAAGCTGATATTATGGCAAGAAGACTTGACAAATAGTGATGGCGGTTATAAATACATTGTATTATGGATGTTTATTAAACAATTTTTTTGGATAAGCTTGTAATCAATTAATTTTTTAATTGAATAAGCTTATAGTAAGATAAACTTGCAATCAAGCAGACAACTTGCAAGTAGCTTACACAACATCTTCTCCCCTTCTATAAAATAGGAGGTCAATCCAATTATTTGTACATCATTTGAAGTTGAATAATATATCAGTCTCTCTCTATTTACTTTTCTCCTCTGGTACATTAACTTTACAATCTCTATTTTATAATATGTTATTAGCACGAAACTCTGCATATCTAACAAATACTCTGAAAGTATCAAAAATTTGGAGCTTGGCAACGTGTGCAGAACCTCTCTGCTACCTAAGTTGTCTACCAAGTTGGTTATTAAAGTGGCAAAATAGTGAACATCTGTTTTCAAGCAGCTCCATTGCGAACCAAAATGTTAGTATTTTTTTTATATTGAATGATTTTGTCCTGCTATTAATGATGCCCACTTCATCGGGCGCGTCGGATATGAGGAACCTAATTTGATCTGGATAAGTTATGCTTCATAACTCCTAAAACATCAATTGCTTTGAAATTTGATATACTTTGAAAGAGCAGAAGAATTCTTTACATTATATGTATACCTTGATTTATCTTTGAAGTAGTAAATTTGAATTTGTTTTCCCCAGATATATCGACAAAAACTTTCTGTCTTGGGTGTTTGATATTAAAATTCATCTTGATGCGATGAGTCTGATAGACGCCATTAAAAATAAAAATCAAACATCAAATCTAGACTATGTTAAGACAATGATATTCCTCCGCCTCTTGATGAGGGTTTGATATTAAAATATCTCATTGTTAAAGATTCTCTTATGATGTGGAATGATTTGAAAGATAGATATGTCCACATGCAGATGGTCATTCTTTCACACGCACATTTTAACTAGATTATTTTAAGGCTGCAAAATTTTAAATCTATATGTGAATATAATTCTTCAATATTAAAAATTATTTCATAGTTGAGATTATATGGTTAAACTATCACTGATCGTGATATGTTGAAAATCATTTTCACTACTTTTCATGCCTCGAATGTGCTTCAGCAGTATATCGAGATATGAAGTTCAGAAGATATTCTGAACTGATTTCACATCTTTTTATAAATAAAATAATGGGTTATTATTGAAAAATTACGAAAGTCGACCTACTAGTTGTAGTCCATTCTCTAAAGTGAATGAAACAAGCTTCTATCAAGCTATGCGTGGAAAAGATCGTGGTCCTGATCGTAGTCATGACCTCAGTCGTGGTTATGAACGTGATCTAGGGAAGAGCTCTAATCGTGATGATCATCTTACACCATATAATATTTTTCACCTCTAGAAATGAAAAAAGAGTGAAATGTATGAAGCGGTGCAAAAGAGAAACTCAAAAAATAAATGTCATCAATATGGAGAAAAAGATCGTAGCCCCAGTCATATCCATATTGAGAGATTTTGTTTTTGTATTATTATACATATCTAGATTTGCTGCTGAAATAACAATATCATAAAAGATGTACTAAGTTATCATAATTTGATATTCCTAAGAGACGTTCAAATAATTTGTTCTATTCCTGAAGAATGAGAACTTCTGATAAATGTAACAACTGCAGATTCATTCCCTGAAGTAAATGTGATAGTATTTAGTGAATAACTTCTCAATATGGAGGTGCACTTGGTTGTGATGGTATTATGATCCACCTTCAGAAGAGGTAAATAATTATTGTAAGAATATCACGACTCACCTTTAAAAGTCGTAGAATAATTATTGCGAAAATATCACAACTCACCTCCAGAAGAAGTAGAATAATTATTGTGATGGAATCACAATCACCTCTAGAAGAGGTAGAATAAAGTCTGGCACCAAAAGAGACACTATTTCAATACAATGTACCAAAAGAAACACTTTCTAAAAACAAATACCAAAAAGGACAGCAAGCCCATGCCGTGTCACTCCGTTAACACCCACTGTTTAATATGAACTTTTTGTAAAAAAAAATAATAATTAAGAGGAGTTCGCCAAAAAACGGGCAAACCCAATTTCAATAAAATAATTTTGATAGTATACCGAATTTCTGGTGAACTACATTTGATAGTCTAGCCACATATCTATTTGCCTGGCCAATTAATATAAATATACAAATGATACTAACAATAATCAAAGAAATAGTCAAACGTAGTTAATTAGTACAGTACTCCAAATATAAAGTAGCTTAATTAGTACTTTCTCCATTCTTAAATAAGTGATTATTTAGTCTCCCTTCATTTTTAAATAAGTGGTTATTTAACTTTTTCATTTTGTTTCTAAATAATTGGTGTTTTAGATAATCAAGACGAAATTAATGACATTCCTCCAGCTTTACCATTCTTCGAATAAAGAGAGTTTTACAAAATCAAGAAACTACTCCCTCCATTCATTTTACTTGTCATATTTTGCTTTACGAAAGTCAATTTAATTAAACTTCAAAGCTAAATTAAAGTAGATTAATTTACTATTTTAAATTTAAAATTTAGATGGTCGAAAACTATATGAAAAATGCTATAGGTTGCAATCTTTTTCATATTAATATGATGAAAAAATACATCTTAAAATATTGGTCAAAGTTCATGTAGTTTGACCTCGAGAAGCGAAACAGTGACAGGTAAAAGTGGACAGAGGGCCGGAAGTACTAAAGAATTACATCTTTTTCAAGGTATTTATTAAGGGCAAGTTAATGAAAATACTCTTTATTTTCTAAAAATGAGTAATTTCTTAAAGAATGTGTCCAAACTAAAAAAATATACTTATTTAAGAATGGAGTAAATAGTAAACATGTAAGTCCATTGTTAATAAACACTGTTTAACACGTATAGGAAAAAAATTTACTTAGTTATATAAATTGATAATGTGAAAAGTTCTTTATACTATTAAGAGAAAAGACATAGAAGCACCCCTAAACTTGTCCGCAAAATTTACTTTAGCCCTTTAACTACACGGGCAATTATTTATCCCCCTTAACAACTTTAAACTGAATTAAAATTAACCCTTCACACCTAAGACCAGCTCGCGTGTTGACACTCATTAACTGAGCGCGTTAATGAGTTTATTTTACCTATTAAATATTTTTTTAAAATAAAAAATTATTTAAAATTCTCTTCACGGTCATATTAAACCATCCGACCCAATTTCATTCTTTCTCTTCTTTTAGCTTATGAACTCTAGTTTTCTTCCTCTACTTCTTCTTCAATCTACCCAAAATCTGCTCAATCTATGAAATTGATGAAAAACTCAAGATCATTTTTTCATTCTTTTAGCTTATGAATCCATCTCCTTCGTTTATTGTTTGTTCGAAAAAGGTATAAGTCGTCTTCTTCGTCTAATGTTTTGTTCTTTTTTTTTCTACTTTCATTCTTTTTTTTTGAATTTTACGTAATTTCTTGTAGCATACAATGAGGTCAGTTAACTTGAGCAAAATTTATAAGAAAGAAAATGATTCTTCTTAGAAGCAAGAAGTTTGATGTAATCACATCTATTTGATGCATTTGAAGACATCATAGACTTTAAGGAATTCCGATAGAAGATATTGGGGTAAAAGATCAAATTTTATAATTATCTCAATATATTTGATTGAACACTAATGTCTTTTTTATTTTTCATCATTGAAGGGTTCAAGATCTTGTGACTTTTGATGTTTGAGGGATAAAGAAGAAATTAATCCGAGGTCCAAATTTGTGATTCCTAAACTTATAGAGAAATTAGGTGAGCTTGAGAATTTAATTGAATCTTCTCAATACATTGAAAATCATACATCTGCCAATGAAGTTGAAGAAGCTTCTGAAGAAGTTGACAAGCCTAAGAAATCTAAACAAGATGATAATTGTGTTGATATGAAATTAGAGAAGTTGGAAGAAGAGATTGAGAAGATCAAAGAAAGAGAGAAGAGGTGGAGAAAAATGACTAAAGGGAGGACTAGGGTGAATGTGCACTTCTTTGTTGTGTTTTGTTTTTGTATACTAGTTATAGCTATAAGCTATTGGCTTGGGATGATATATATGAAGAAAGGTTCAATGAAGTTACCTTAGGTTTTTGATGTTGTTAGATGAAATGTAACATCCTTTTGTGTTGAAATCAATTTGGTATAGCCTGTTTTGTAACAATCTAATGTATTTGTTTAATTTATTTGGATATATGTGTGACAAGATGCTTACTATAAGTGCAGTAGTTACTGCACATTATTTCTAAAAGAGTGCAAGTATAGTCATTCCAAAGACTGCACTTAATAATGCAGTGACAACTGCATAACAACCTCAAACAAATGTATCAAAAAAGTGCAGTCACAGCTGCTTAAATTTTTCAAGAAATATATAATCAAACAATGCAATCACAACTGCATAATTGTGACTTCATTAAATATATCAAAATAGTGCATTCACAACTGTATAATTATTTACAAAACATACCAAAATAATGAAGTCATAACTGCATAATTGTTTACAAAGAGCATACCAAAATAATGCAGTCACAGTTAAGTCAAGTGAAAGTCACTATTATTTGAAATACATAAAAAGCATAAAATCAATCTATTCTTCATCTACTAGAAAGCTGATGAGTTTGTTTGGCTCAAATGATTCATTTCAGCAGCCTTGGATCTTATCCTCATCCTTTTTGTGCTCTCATATCTTCAAGTCCTTATTGGGTCACAACAATCTTTTTTTTCCATTTGACACCTGATCTTGGTTTGTGATGTTCAAGTTTTTCTGTCACTATGGAGAAATTCATAGGCATTTCGGGCTGCATTTCTAAAAATAATTTAACTTAGACTTGAGAAGATTGACTTTAAAATCACAAATGTATGTAAAATTTTAATTTACATTGTGAATTGTAAAATTATTTTATGTATATATCACCCCCATTTCAACCATCCTAGATTTTTTAAAAGGTGTCCCTCTTCCCCTACCAGTGGAACCAACAGTAGAAGCACAAGACCCACCAGTTTGTCTTCCTCTACCAGTACCATTTGTACTATGAGCACTTCCTCTTTCTCTACCTGCTCCGTTAGCACTAGTAGCAACAATATTTCCTCTATCCTTTCCAGTGACACCACTCACAGCAGCAACAGTAGCAGCTGCCTATACATAAGAAAAAGTTGAGAATGAAAAATTGAACTACTAGTAATTTACAGTTCAAGTGTTACTTGTTTTGTAGAACCTCTTGGTCTTCCTCTTCCTCTGCTAGTGCTTGGTTGAGATTGAGTTGGTATTGCAGAAGAACCTACACTTAATCTTTTTGAACTTGTTTGTCTTTGCCTTTTCTGACTTGTAGCAGTTTGTGTAGCAAAGGGACAATCCCTTTTATTATGACCCCTAGCATGACATGTGCTGCAGGCCATCTCAACACCCCTCTTTGACAGCTTTCCAGTTTTATTTTCAGTCTGCTTCTCTTTTCAATATTTTTTGGGTTTTCCTGGCAACTTTTTTATTATAGGTGGTATAACAGAAAGGTTGATTGACTCTGGCCACATTTTCATACTAGTAACAGATTGAATGAAGTAATTATAGGTCTTGAGGTAAATTTTCTTGGTATATCTGTAACACCCCGAAAATTAAACCAGCTATCTAAGTTAAAATCTTAGAAAAAAATTCATATTTCAGGAAGGATGGGTCCAAACCACAGACCGTGGTTTGAACCATGGGTCGTGAAATAGAACCGTGATTCCCTTTGGTTGATTCAGCCTCTGGTCTGGAACCACGAGTTGATTTTACGGACCGTGGTTCAAATAATGGGTCCGTCCTGTCCACTCGTGAAACTCAGATCAGAGGGTTGGCAAGTCCCTCTGATATGATGACTCAACTCTATGAGTCGTCGTCCAAACGATGAACCGTAGTCTTGATTCGTGGTTTGACCAAGGGACAACTAAGGTCCCCAGGAATCACTAGTCCAAATGATGATCCGTCATTCAAATGATGAGTCTGTCCTGTTGACTTGTGAACTTCCTTCAGCAGCCTGACTTTTCTGTCAGAAACCACGAGTTGGAACCACGGGTCGTGATTCAAACACGGCCCATAGAACTGACTCGTGATCCCTGAAATCAATCATTTCTCATTTTTTTCTAAATTATGTGCCAGGGGTATTTTAGTCATTACCTACTCTTTTAACTCCTAAATAATGTCGTTTTGACTATTTCAAGAAGGGTTTTCACTCTCATTAGCCTAAGTTCCTTCTCATTACTTCATTCCCCTCCCAAAAAGGGAAATTCTTCTCCAATCTTCAAGTCTCAAGATCTAAGTTCAAGCCTCCTAAGTCTTTCCATTTCAAGTGGGTTATCTTCAGTCAAGGTATGTCGGTAATCAACAATGGGTTCCTTTCACCCTAGTGTCCAAAACCCCCAATTCTTATTTTGAATTATGAACTTGTGAAATTAGAGTTTTGATCTAAAGTGGAAAAAGCTTATGAAATCAGTTTCTGAGCATCAATTCATGGTTTCTTATGGTTTATTTATGATTTGATTAAGATTACTTATTTGATTTCAAAAGCCCATGTATTAAAGTTGATTTCTAGTCTGATTCCATTGAATTGTATGTTTCCAAGTGAAAGTATACATGTTTAGGTAAACATGTCATTATGTATTTATGAAATTGCATGCCTAATTCTCCAAGCATGAATTTAAGAAGGAAAAGTATATTTTGACTTATGGCTATGCTAAGCTTCAAGGACCTATGATATGAGAATTGCATGATACCTGATGTGTTTTCATACTTTTCAACAAGATTTGGCATGAACTATGAATTTATGAGCTATATGTACATGTTTTGGGAGTAGTATTTAGCACCGAGCGACGAGGGTTCGATTACCCAAGTCCAAAACTATGTTGCCAGCGTAGGTTATGAAATGAAGTGCCCTATGGGCTTATGAGAGTGGATCCACATCTTGATAATGGTGTCCTGTCTCTTAGCAGGCATTAGGGCAGCTTTGCCAACTAGGGTTATATAGTTGGGTATGGTGACTCGTTTCTTGGCACGGTTCAAGTCAGCTTTGCTAACTAGGGTTATATAGTTAGATTCCATGTCGCTCACATGGTCTATTGTCGGTTATAAGAAACTCCTGTATGAATGATTTCAAGTTTTCTAAGCTTTATGATATCTTATTTTAAAGTTTTGACTATGAACTCATGCTTATTACTCCAACCATGATATTTACTTATGACTTCTTTGATTATGCATGAATTTGGTTTTCAATTATGTTTTAAGCAAGCTTTCTTATTATTTATGCATATCTCGCATACTTAGTACATCCTGTAGTACTGACGCATATCTTGCGCTGCATCCTTTGATGATGCAGATTCAGGAGTCCTTTCCCAGGCACGTGTCTAGAGCTTCTAGGCCACTTTATCTGTCAGCTGTGGGTGAGTCCTCTTAGGTCGAGGACTAGTTATGTTCTTAGCATGTGTCAGCTCTTACTTTTGTACTTCGAGTTAGCTAGGGTCTTGTCCTAGCAATTATTTTTGTTATGAGTAGAGTCTTTTCAGACATAGACAGTATTTGAGTCTTTTTGGATCTTGTATGCCTATTTGGCTTGATTATCCATTTATGCTATTCTGACTTTATCTATTATGCTTCCGCTTATCTTTTGTTATGCTTGAGAATGCTATGACCAGGGGTTAGCTCGGGGCATTTGTGGTCTCAAGTACCGTGTTACATCTAAGGGGTAACCTCGGAGCGTGACAATATCAATGTGCAACATACTCAATAGGTTCTAATCTTCTAAAATGTAGTGCAACTATAGCGTGACAACAAGGTATACCTTTTAACATTCAAGACCTACAAGTACAAGTTCTATCTCTCAAATTCACTATGAAAGTATTTCCCCAGCTATCCTTAACCTCAAAATCATATTCACCATTTCACTCAAGGTTACACTTCATTGATTTTGATGTGTTATCCTGCAATACTTTTAGTGTCATTGGAAAAATATTAGTTATCCAAGTATCAGAAAACTCTCTCAATTGACCTATTCTTTTAATCACCTTGACCCTTATTTCCTCAAGCATTGTTATGATAGTCTTGTACCTAGGTTCCAATATCCATGAATTAAAACTTTCAGCCATGTTATTATCAATAATATCACAATAACTATCATACCTGAAGTACACCTTGGACCACCTTTCTATGTTGTACCACAGTAAGTCATCACATATTTTATCCCCTAATTTTTTTTATATTATCCAGATTTCTTCTCAACTCTTGCTCATATATAGACATAGCATATTTTCAAAAGCAATTTCTTCTTTCAATACCTCTCCAATCTTTGGACTAGTTGGCTAGAACATGTCTTGCACACATTCTTTGTTCTGCTCTTGGCAGTAACTCTGAAATTGCTTTGTCAAGACCCTTCAACAAACAAAATATATTAGGTGACATAAGTATGATATAGTTAAAAAAATAGAAAATATAGAAAATGAATAAGAAAAAATACATTACCTTCCGCATATTAGTAATAGTAGTCAACTCTGATCCATCTTCAAGCTCAAGATCATTCTTCACAAGACTAACAAATCATCTCCAAGTGAAATTGTTTTCAACTCCAACCACTGCCCAGGCCAGTGATAGCATCTGATTGTTCCCATCCTTACAAACAGCCACAAGTAATTGACCTTTATTGTAATGACCGGATCCATCGTTATGGGTAAACCATTCGTGCCAATTTTTAGAGTATGAAAACTTTGAGTTTGGGAGTTTGAAATTCTGGGCTAGGCTAGTCTCGGCTGGTTTTGAAGTGAGGTATGGTCTAGGAAAATCCGGGTAAGGATTGGGTTAAGTATTTTAATTTGAGCTAGTTTTACATTTAGCTAGGACATAAAGGAGTTGGGGGGACTTTTCGAAATCGAATTCGGGTAAGTAGAACTCCCGGTATCAAAGTTGACATGAAGGGGTTATTCTGGAATGTCAGAAAAATAAGTGTGTTATGAAATAGGGCAATATGAGGGACTTTATGACTTTCTATCCCATGTCAACTGCTCAACCGCCATAGCACCTCCGCTATAGTGGAGAAAATACCGCTACAACGGAAGTCAATATCGATCAGCCTCCACCATAGCGGTCGACTCTTCTATAGTGGTACCTCTATAATGGAGCAGACTGCTATAGCGGAGATGGGATTTAATGCAGAAACTTCCCCAAAATAGTCAGTTTTCAACAAAGACATTTTGGGAGAAGAAGAGGGCGAATTTGGGCGATTTGCATTAGTTTTACACCATTTTTTGTCCTGAAGGTAAGGTTTCTACTCCCCAACCTTTGTACTATCTTTCCTACGCTATAGAATTGCTAGGGGTAGACTTGGGGAAAAGTTTGGAATAACGTAGGATGGTAGAATTCAGGGAGAAAGGGAATTCCCAAGGTGTAAAAGTTCTTAGGTATTGTTACTTCATCGGATTATGATCATGTGACCTTAATTCTGTAAATTTATCCATTAAAAATGGTAGGAATAGATGAATTAATAGTAGAAAATCCTGGAAAAGGGGTGGAATGATCATGGTTTGGCCTGGGGATTGGGATTTTACATAATCCAGGTAATTTAGGCTAGTCAATTGATTATAGTTCTTGTGTGTTTGTTTTAAGACCAAGAACAAGCAAGGGATCTTGAAAAGGGGAAAACTCCAGTTCAGTAGAGCTTAGAATAATTTAAGGTAGGTGATGGTTATTGATTCCTGTATGTATTATATGTTTGTGTACTTTTGTCTAAGTGTTGTATGAGTTGCATGCTTAAGGAATGATTTAGAAATGTCTAAGGGTCCTGTTATCAGTCTTGTGAAATGAACTAGGAGTCATTGCTTGTTGGTTTACAAGTTTTATTGTTCATTATTTATGACTGTGGATTTTGTATGACATTCGGTTGGCTCGGGTACCATGCCTGGTATGGGATAACAAATGGTTGGCTCGGGTACCACGCCTGGTACGGGATACTAACTGGTTGGCTTAGGTACCACGCTTGGTACGGGTTTACTTATTTGTATTGTGCATTTGATTTTGGTTCCATGAGTGGACTGGGATGTGTTTATGATTTGTGATATTGCATATGGTTCTTGAGAGGCCGGGTTATTTTTATTGGTCTGTGAGTTTGGTTTTGGTGTAGACCGGGTTGCATTTAACACTTAGGTGTTGTTTAGGGGGATCCAGGGTAGGTTCGGGCTATGAAAAGCGGCATATTTATTGGTTATTGTTGGTTGTTGATCAGGGTGGTGAAAGTGGGGTACATGTGGGGACAAGCTAGGAAGAGACTTGTAGTCTAGGGATACCTGTTGGCTTGTTTACATGTTTCCTGTACTTCTACTTGGCTATCGTACTGTTCATATATTGCTTATTTGGACCTGACTGATGATCCTACCAGTACACGGTGGTTGTGTACTGATTCTGCACTTGTGTTTCTTTTTGTGAGTACAGGCAATCTTTCGACGGTTAACGCACGACCTCACCTGTAGGCCTAACGCATCAAAACATCAAGGGTGAGCTATTTCGATCGAGCTACCTTAGTTTCTTTTGTACTAGCTGTAGCCCACTTGTTTCGGGCTTAAACTCTGCTTATTTACATTGGGGTTGCATCCCCGTATTCTAGATTTTTGGTAGTATTTTGGTACAATGACTTTCAGGTCCTAGGGAGGGATTTCCGCAGGTTTATTTATATTAGTGTTGATTTGATTGATTATTGCTAGTTTTACTTATTGTACACTAGTTTTGAGCTATTAGAATAATTAATTTCGGGGTCATTGATGGTTCTCTCGCCTGAGGGTTGGGTGCCACTCGTGGCGATCTGGGTCATGACAAAGATGTTATCAGAGCCCTAGGTTCATTGATCTTGTCATACCAAAATAGGTCTAGTAGAGTCTTGCAGAATGGTGCGGAGACATCCGTACTTTTCTTCGGGAGGCTATAGGACTTTAGGAAAGCTATCTCTTCTTTCTTCCTTCGTGTTATAACTTGATTCCAATTGGTATCTAGAGATACAAATTGGTATTTGACTCTTTCACTCTTCTATCCGCAGATGGTTAACACAAGGAATAATGGAGCAAGACCAGCGGTCCCAGCCGCGGGTCCGGCAGTCAGAGGCAGATGCAGGGGTAGGGGCAGAGGTCAGGGTAGAACCACACCTGCCAGGGGTGGAGCTCAAGCGGTGGCAGAAGAGCGAGAAACAACCCCTCCCCCACCTCAGGAATTGATTGTCAAAGAAGTGGAAGTTACTGTTGAGGATGGAGGGGTGCAGGAGGAGGCAACACCGACTGGAGGTGCTGGCCTTCCCCCTATAACACCCGAAGTATTTCAGCAGGTTTGGAACTTCTTGAGTGTTTTGGTTGGTGCCGGAGCCACCCCCACAGGTGTTGTAGATTAGGCTCTGGGCATTACACCAGCAGTTACTATGGCTTCTAGGATGGATGCAGCTTCAGGCACTGGTGACTTCTTCAGGCTAATGCTAGGCCCGGTAATGACAGGGAATGAACATCAGATGCTGACTAAGTTCTTCAAACTAAAACCTCCTCTATTTTAGGGTACTGATAAGGAAGATGCTTATGAGTTCATCTTGGATTGCTACGAAGGGTTACACAAGCTGGGTATTGTGTGACAACATGGGGTTGTGTTTGTCACATTTCAGCTGCAGGGTGATGCTAAACAATGGTGCATGTCTCGAGTGGAATGTCGACCATCGACCTTACCTACATTGACTTGGGAGGAGTTTCATGCTCTCTTTTTGGTTAAGTATGTACCACGTACTTTGAGGGATCGGAAAAAGGATGAGTTCTTGAATCTGGAACATCGTAGCATGTCCGTCTTTGCTTATGAGGCAAAGTTTCTAGCCTTGTCTCATTTGGCTATGCATTTGTTGGGGTTTGAGGAGGAGAGGATCCGACTGTTTATGAAGGGCTTGAACACCGATTTGCAAGTATTATCTGTGCACATGACTTCAGCAGGGAAGGGCTTCAATGAGGTAACGGATTATGTTACGAAGTTAGAAGGGGTCAAGCAAATGGGGCAGGCTAAAGTGTTAGCCAAGAAGCCCCGGAATGATGGAAACTTCAGCGGCTCATACTCCAGGGGGCATAATCAGTAGGTATACTCAGCTCGTCCTATTCAGTCAGCTCTGCCAGCTGCTACAGGTGGTCGTTCGGGAGCTAATCAGCAGTTTTCAGTTCCTAGAGGCCAGGGAGCTTCTTACACATCTGCCAACAGGCCTACACTTGATCGTGGTTGTTTTCATTGTGGTGATCTCGGCTATTTTAAAAAGGAGTGCCCTCACAGGAAGACCGGTAATCAGGTTCAACAGCAATCTAAGGCCGTGGTTTTGGCAGGTAGAGGTGGTTATGCTAGAGGTCGTCCACAGGGTGGGCGAGGTAACTTTCAGGGAGTTCAGGAAGACAGAGTGAATGGCAGTGCAGAAAGAGGTATGGCACAGCCAGCCAAAGAAGTAGCTCAGATTGATGAGCAGGCTCAATGTTATACGTTTCCAGGAAGGTCTGAGGCTGAGGCATTAGCCGCGGTGATCACATGTACCATTCTAGTTTGTGATATGATGGCTTCCGTGTGTTTTCACCCAGGTTCTATAGATTCATATTCGTCTGTGGATTTTGCTTTGGGTATGGATTTGATTTGTGATATCCTTGATTACCCTATCCATGTTTTCACGTCAATTGGAGAGTCCGTGATTGTGACTCATGTCTATCATAATTGTTCTGTTGTATTTTCTGTTGTGGCATTACATTTGTGCACTGGAATATACTTCTTCACATGGATATCTCTAGTCTGAGAATCATGACTTCCAAATAACAATCATGGACAATAATCTTGTAACGACCGGTTCCGTCGTTATATTAATTTTTGCTGATTTTATTAATTTGGGGAAAATGGTTAAAAATTCATTCGGGGTAAGTAGGGTGACGCCATAGAAATTTTTTGATTTTTCATAAATAATCTGGGCTGACGTCACTCTGCTATAGCGGTATTTTATTCTGCTACAGCGAAACCACTGTAGCAGAGGAGTAGACCGCTATAGCGGAGCTACGGGAGGCAGTAGCCTGAGATGGGATTTTATTAAAAAGTCTCTTCTCCTCAGTTGGAAAACATACGAGGGTTCCTCCAAAAACCCTCTCAGGCTGCTCCAAGACTAGGAAATCTTGAGGAGGAGGGGTCATGGCTGAAGGGACGTGGAACAGTGGATTCCAGGACCATCGTTTAGTCGGGAATGCACTCACGAAGCCAGAAACACACCATTGTAGCTGCTCGGCATCCAGGTAGGCTAGGTTTCTTCCAAGAGTAGATTGACCGCTTTCATTTTTGTATCATTGTATAGAATGAAAGGGAGAATCCATGGTTAGGCCTTCGAGCACAGAGTTTGGAAGAAGTTGTTGAATTGTTGGATTACTTTGAAAATGGTAGAATGGGAATAGGGTATTGTGATATTCTAGGCGTTGCTTAAATTTTGTGATTTTGCTAATAAAAATGAGGAAGCTAGAATACCAGAAGGTTCGAGGAACCAAAAAAGGGTTTGTAATTAACAAATATGTAAGGAACGGAAGTTCTGGACTAATTAGTATAATTAGGATAATTGTTTGGTTGTGTTCTAAGGCTGGGAAGGGTTTTCCCAGATTATATTTGGTCCTAGGAAGAGGGTCAGGAATAAATATAATTAACTGCACATTTGAAGGGGTGAACCAGGGTAGTCTTGGAACAGGATTTGACTGTTCATAGTGTACCCGGAATGGGGTAGGTGATGGCTTACGAATTCCTGTGAATGTTGTATATTTTGTACTCTTATCTAAGTGTTTGTATGAATAGCATGACTTAGAGGAATTGTGTAGAATATCTAAGGGTCTTATTTTACAGTTGGTGAATTGAACGGTGTGTTTCTTGTTGGTTTACAAGTTGTTTTGTTCATTATTTTGACTGTGGGTTGTTGACATTCGGTTGGATCAGGTACCACACCTAGTACAGGTATACTAACGGTTGGCACGGGTACCACGCCTGGTACAAGTATAATAATGATTGGCTCGGGTACCACGCCTGGTACAAAATACTAACGGTTGGCTCGGGTACAACGCTTAGTACGGGTTTATTTTACTACATCATTGCATTGATATTATTGTATTGCATTAACTGTTATTGGTTCCGTGAGTGGACCGAGATGTTTTAATGAAATGTGATAATTGCTTATGGTCCGTGAGAGGCCGAGAATTCTATTATATTTGGTTAAGTTAGTCTTGGTATAGACCGGGTTATTATATTGATCATTATTTGGTCTTGGTGTAGGCCAGGTTGTTATATTATATTGTGAGTTTGGTCTTGGTGTAGGCCAGATTGTTATATTATATTATGAGTTGAGTCTTGGTGTATGCCAGGTTGTTATATTATATTGTGAGTTTGGTCTTGGTGTAGGCCGGGTTGTTATATTATTTCATGAGTTGGGTCTTGGTATAGGCCGGGTTGTTATATTATATTGTGTAGGCTGGGTTGTTATATTATATCGTGAGTTGGGTCTTGGTGTAGGCCGGGTTGTTATATTATATTGTGAGTTTGGTCTTGGTTTAGGTTGGGTTATTATATGATATTGTGAGTTTGGTCTTGGTGTAGGACGGGTTGTTATATTATGTTGTCGGTTGGTCTTGGTGCACGCCAGGTTATTATGTGGGTTATTAGTTGGTATTGGTGTAGACCGGGGTTTCCATGTTAACACTTAGATGTGTTAGGGGGATCTGGGTGGGTCTGGACTATGTAAAAGAGGTTATGAGTTCACAATTGTTGTTATTTCGTGTACTAATGGCGGTCAAAAATTATTTATGGTTAATAAGTTAAGGGTGGATCTTGGTGTAGATCGAGTAACCTGTTGAACACTTAGGTGTGGTTAGAGTATCCTTGGAGGGTTCAGGTTTCGGGATTAGAAAGGG
This sequence comes from Jaltomata sinuosa, assembly GCA_003996215.1. Lineage (NCBI taxonomy): Eukaryota > Viridiplantae > Streptophyta > Magnoliopsida > Solanales > Solanaceae > Jaltomata > Jaltomata sinuosa. Next base: position 2,693 of record QJPP01002239.1, on the reverse strand, counting down.
ACTTAGATATAACTCTGTTGTTGTCATTGAATGTGTTAATGGTTGCTAGGTGAATTTTATGTGATTGGTAAATTGGGAGAAAGACTGAAGTCTGGGGTTGTAGTTTTTGGTTGTTATAACCAGGATGGAAAGTTGTCCTTGAGGTCCGTGAAGGGTCCGAACACTGGTAAGTAATACCACGAGTATAAGTGATTTGGTTGAGCAGTTAGTCGGGTTAATTCTGAATATCTAGTTAAGGAGGTGACTTGGAAAGTCTAGGTGACAAGGTGACTTGGGAAGTCTAGATGTCAAGGTGACTTGTAAAGTCTAGATGTCAAGGTGACTTGGGAAGTCTAGGTGACAAGGTGACTTGGGAAGTCTAGATGTCAATGTGACTTGAGAAGTCTAGGTATCAGGGTGACTTGGGAAGTCTAGGTGACAAGGTGACTTGGGAAGTCTAGATGTCAAGGTGACTTGGGAAGTTTAGGTGTCAAGGTGACTTGGGAAGTCTAAATGACAAGGCAACTTGGTAAGTCTAAAGGTTAGGATAGTCGATTCTGAAAGGGGTGATTGATAAAAGTGATGTTGAAAGGGGTGAAGCATTTACCTTGTGCATTTTATCTTGATTTTTATATGATGGTAGGAGTGAATTCGGGTCAGCCGATGATGCCTACCAGTACGTGTGTTTGTTCTGATTTTACTCTTGCTATACCTTTTTAGGTATAGTCTGGTTGAAGGATTGGTGATGTTTCACAGGTTCAGGATTGCGGTGATCTTCCAGCAACTCCTATTTTCCTTCTATGGTGGGAGCTGTGTCATCTTATGTCATATACTCATCTTGTAGAAGCTCTTGTACCGGCTTAGACTAGGTTCTGGAGAGGTTGTTTCATATTGTAAATATTTTTTGCAAATTCTCTAAGTCGTTTATTTTTATAAACTATTTGTAAAAAAGATTTCTCATGTATTTAAGGGACTTATTTAATGGTTTATTTTCTTTTTTGCATTGCCTGTTGGTTCGGGTGGTAAGGGTTCTCCTATCTAGGTGGATTAGAGTAGGTGCCCGCACGGCCCGATAGTTGGATCATGATAAATGGTATCAGAGCCCAGGTTACCGGTCTCCCAGTACAAGAGCAAAATGTCAAATAGAGTCCCGCGAATTGGTGTGTGGACGTCCACATCTAATGCTAGGGAAGCTATGAAGCATTCTAGGAAACACTTCTCTTCTTTCATTCCTTTTCGTGCGGTTTCGTTACTTGCTTGTATGGGTTGAGTCCAATTGGTATCTCTCGATTCCAGTTGGTATCTCTACAAGGTGAAGGATGTCATTGGACTCCGGGTATGACAAACAAGCAAGAAGAATTGGAACCGGGAAGGTTCCAATTGGTATCTGGCCGGGGAGGCTATGTAAAGGTATGGATGGATCGGCTAATAGTCATCCATGAGGCAAATAAAAAGTAATGAAACTGATTTGATTGACTGTTTAAGCTTGAGGCTTGAGATTGTGCTTATGTGTATTGATGTTGTTTGAATGAATGCAAATGTGTGGTGTGCAATTATTTGATAATCTGTGAATGTTTTGGTCCGGGAGGAGTCATAACTTGAATTGGTGTGCTTTGGTTGGTAATTACTTTTTACGTATACTTGAATTGGTCAGTAAAGTGGTGTTACATTTCGGAAACAGGATTGCCATTGGTAAAAATGGTAAGGGGACAAGGCTTACGACTGTAGGGAAACTCCAGTTTCAGGACAGTCAGGATTGGTTAGGAACCATGGGGGAAAAGGTCTATCATTTCTTGATGGCAGGAAATGCGGTAAGGAAAATTTTATGGTAACTCATGATTGTAACTTAAGGAAAATTTATTCCCAGCTTGAAAGTTGTGATTGTTTTAAATGATAAATTGTGATATGACTTAATTAGAATTGTTTGCATTACATTCGGGTATAGGTTTATTATGTATATAGATGGTAAGGGAACAAAAGTGGATTATGGACTGTAGGGAAGCTCCGGTTTCAGGACAGTCGGGACTTAGTTGAGAACCAAGGGAACTAGGAGGGTTGTTTGTGCTTGATAGCGGAAGTGTGTTGTTAGGAATAATTGCTTGCATAATCCTCTTGTTGATTTGTAATAAGTGATGCTAAGTTTCAGTCTGTGTAGTGCCGGGAATGGTCTTGAGGATTGTTTAAGACCATGGCGGGATTAACGGGATTAAACAATGTTAACAGGGAAGGGAAATCAGAGAATTTTTCATAGAATGGTAAATTTTCTGGGCTACTACTTTTGGGGTTTCCATAGCAGTGTGCAAGTCGCTATAGCGGGATGGGCAGGGCATGATCCCTGTCCTATTTTTCCCTTGTTCTGTCTTTCATTCCCGGGTCATTTTAAATCACTATTTGAGTTGCGAGCAATTGCAGGAAATATTTAGCATCGCAATAAGAAGAAAGGGTAGATACGATAGCCCGGGGTATTGGTGAAATTTTTGATTTACCACTGGTGGGAATAGTCACCTAGGTAGAATTTAGCCAAATGACCCGTTATTAGCTGAGTAGTGTTAGAAATTGCTCGTAGTCTTATGTCATGAGGGTGATTTGGCTGGTTTATTATTGATGATACTTAGTGGTAGGGTCAGTTGAGGGAGTTCAGGTGAGATAACTTCTGGTTGAGGAGTTAGAAATCTCGGGTTAGGCTAGTCTCGGATGAATTCTGAGTAAGTTAA
>QJPP01002238.1:0-146900 GCA_003996215.1 Jaltomata sinuosa | reverse complement strand
ATCCAAACATGTCATTCCGATATGATAGAATATTTTGCATACACACACGCAGCTATCCTAACAATTAATAGACAATATAGACCTCTTGGTGCCCTCACCACAAAGAAATCCCACACACAAGATTTGGGACTAGGTAAGCGCTCACACTCACAAACGATTTCAAACAATGCACATGCGATACCATAGGCTTGCCCTTACTATCCTATTTCCAGTTTTCAGAAGGCCGCTCAGGATCACTACAGGACTTGTATTGGCTTGTAATGAGGCTTCGGGTGCAGGTATGATACATTTAGGGGTTAGTGACTAAGCCCTCCTTGGAACTACCGACATCTTCTTACCACATAACGTTACTTTGTCCATCCTTATTCACCTCTTTATTCCCTTCTCTCTAGCTACAGGTGCGGCCTCTATATTTTGACAATTCTTTTTATTACTTTTTCGATCTTTTTCACTTCTTTTTATTTTTCTTTTCTTAGGCACACACCCGGACTTTTCATTCTATTCACAACTAACCATCTCCATCCTCTTTTTCTTATCATTCACCTCTGTAGTAGCCACCCTCACCTTAAGCTGATTGCCTGCGTTGAGGTGCACAATGTCCATAGCAGGACCAGGGCCAAAACAGGGTTTACCTCTATAGTAGCCACCCTCAACTTAGGCTGATTGCCTGAGTCGAGGTGCACGATGTCCTAGGGAGGACCAGGGCCAAAATAGGAACTCAAAGTTAAACGGGAATGGTGACAGGTTATTGAAAGAATAAGGTCAATTATGGCTCAAACAGGGATCAAGGGATTATTTATATTTGGACGGTCTTTTAGGTTAAGTGGACTGCACACAAAAAGGGCCTGTGATCCTTTCCTAAGCAACCAACCTTCGAACTTAACAAAATAGACCAGGCAAGTTCTAGATGCATGCACAGAGTAAGAATTTATAACAATCATCTCACACGCTCTTGGCACCAAGAAACTATATCGCTACCAACTATCAAACAACCGCTCGGCTTAAGCATACTTATTCTAATCATAATCACACAATGACATTCAAAGATCCAGACAGTCAATCGTTTCATCATAAGTACAAACTCAGAAAATTTTTAGAAGGGCTCGTTTTAGTTAACAAAAACGCCATGCTCATCACTATAGACACTAAAAAAAATTTAAACTTAACAACCTAAACATGCCGGTTCTACTAGATAGCATACCGGAGGGAAAAGAACTCGGCAATAAAAACCCTCGGTGGTGACTCACAGGTTTTCCCACACCCTCAACTTAGACTCATGCATTGTCCCCAATGCATACATATGAAAATTAAAAACTGTGAGAACAAAGGAATACCTGTGAAGTCGATGTGACTCAGATCCTGGAATGATGTTGGAGAGCGCCAGGGTCTCCAAAGCAGAAAAACTCGATTGAGTGTGGCGTTCCAGCTTCCTCTTTGGGCTCCATCGCTAGTCGCGACAACTTCTTCGCTCTTTCTTTGCAGATTCTCTTGCGGTGTTTTCGTTTTCTTGATTTATTTACACCGCGTTCCTTCACCTGCTCGTCCTCTTGCAATCGCGACTGTACTCTCATAACAGCTCGGGTTTCAACAAAACCCTTCTCCTCAAGATATGCGTCCGCAGGGCCTTCCTCAATGGCATTGATGACCGCGACCACCCTCATGTCACTTGGTTGCTTCATTACTCTGGACACATCGAACTTGACCATTTCATTGTTCAGCCTAAAGGTCAGTTCATTTTTCTCCATGTCAACCAAGGCTCTTGCTGTGGCTAGCAATGGTCGTCCCAAGATTATGGGAACTTCGAAATCCACTTCGCAATCCAAGATCACAAAGTCGGCCGGGAATATAAGCTTACCAATCTTGACCAGCACATCAGATAATATTCCCACAGGTCGCTTTACCGAACGGTCAGCCATCATCACTCTTATGGACGTGGGTTTAGGAGCTCCCAAACCCAATTGCTTGTAGACAGCTAGCGGCATCAAGTTGATGCTAGCACCTAGATCACACAAGGCTCTCCCGAAGTTGAGCTTCCCAACAGTGCAGGGAACAGTAAACGCACCTGGGTCTTCCTTCTTTTCAACCAACGATCTAGAGGAAATAGCTTTGCAGTGGTGGAGGTTGTCTTCCGGTTCGAAACTCACCGACCTCTTCTTTGTAATCAAGTCCTTCATGAACTTGGCATAACCGGGCATTTATTCCAGCGCTTCCAACAATGGTATATTTATTGAAATCTCTTTCAGCATGGTCATGAAGTTCAGGAACTTACCATCGTCAGCTTTCTTCTTTAAACGCTGGGGAAAAAAAGGTGGTGGTCGAGGAATCATAGTTGGGAGCTTTTCAGCTTCCTTGCGTTTCTCCGCGGGCTTTGGAGTTTCCTCCTCTACTGCCTCTTCATCATCCGCAACATCACCTTGAGTATGAACTACCGGATGTGATTCCGGTAATATTTTTCCGCTTCTTGTGGTGATCGCCATACAGCTTGCATCATTCCTCGGATGAGTGGTGTCGCTCGGTAAGGTACCTGTCTTCCTTGGGTTTAGAGATGCCGAGATGTGACCCACTTGCTGCTCTAGTTGCTTGATCGCGGTTGAGTGTGACTCCACTACCTGACTCAATGTTGATAACTCAGTCCTCAATGCCTTTACCCCAGAGTCAGTCGATTCCACCTTCAGCAGCATCTTCGCCATCATGTTCTCAAGTTTGGACGTCTCAGCCTCGCTGCCATTTTTATCCCGATTACCAGGTGGTATATACAACCCACCTCTATCGGTGTTGTTCCTCCAGTTTCCTTGGTCACGATCTTTGTAGCCACTTTTATCATAGTGGTTGTCTCGCTGATAATTCTGACCTTGGTTTCCCTGGCCATTGGCCTGGAAACCCCCCAAGTAATTTGCTTCCTCAGTCTCCATACCTTGGGAACCCACAGCTTGCACCTTCTCCATACCTCCTGAGAACAAGTGCTTGGTCAGTAGGTCCAACTGCGTTTTCAGATGCGCCATGTCTTGGTCGCGCTCCTCCTCTTTCCTACGCTGCTCTGCTGACATACCAACGGTGTAGGTGCTAGCTGCAACCTCTGAATCTCGTGTGTGCCAGGCCCTGTTGGTTTTGGTGAGCCTGTCCAAAATAGCTGTGGCGTCGGCAAAAGTGCGACCCATGAATGCTCCACCTGCTGCGTTATCCAATGTCGGCTTGGTAGCCGAGTTTAGTGCCCTGTAGAATGTCTGCATCAAGAATTCATTGTTCAGCTGATGGTTGGGGCACTGTGTCAGCTTCTTCTTGAATCGCAACCAAGTCTCGTGCAGTGCTTCGTGCGGTTGCTGCCTGAAGTTGCTAATCTCGTCCCTCAACTGTATCATCCGAGAGGGAGGAAAGAACCTTTCTAGGAAAGCTCCTCTCAACTTTCCCCACGTTGTGATAGAGTCGGGGGTCAGCTCCGTCAACCACAATGCTGCCTCATCAGACAGAGACAACGGAAACAACCTGAGCCTGATCGCTGTCTGACTCACTCCTGGCAATTCGAACGATTTGCAGATGCCCACGAAATTCATCAAGTGCTGATTTGCATCGTCACCAGCAACACCGCGGAACACTCCTCTCAAGTTCAACAGCTGGATCATCGTGCTAGGGATGTTGAACTTGGCTCCGGGCGGTAGCGGTGGAACAATAATGGCACCCGTAGCGCCAGCTCCATCTAAATCGAGATCCTCATCATTCCGTGCGATCTCATCCTGCAGACCACCAGCATTCAAATTTTGTTGGGCCTGCAGTTCTGCAGCGATCCTCGCTGCCTCTAATTGTGTGGCCATATTCCGCCTTAATGTTCTCGCAAGCTCGGGGTCGTAAGGTACTATTGATTCACCCGAGGTTCGGGTACTTGGCATGCACAAATCTGTACCCTATCAAAAACAAAAACAACAAATAAACGTAAAGCAGGAAAGTATGACTAAGAGTCAAATAAACACACTAGACTTAATCAAAAACCGTAGTCCCCGGCAACGGCGCCACTTTTTGATAACGCCCAAACTACACCTCAAATTAACGAAGCGTAAGCGGTCGTAGTCAAGTAAAGAACCCAACAAGGTTGGGGTCGAATCCCACAGAGAATATGGTGAAGATTAAGCCTTTAGTGAAGTACGTGACTGATGGTCAATAGTTTCCAGTAAATAAAGGGGGGGTTTGTGTGACCAAATCGTAAACAAAACAAGTAATAAACGTGTGAGTTTTAATCAATATGAGAGAATGCGAACTAGGGACGTGTTCACCATGGCGTTGTAACAATCGATTCTAGGCGTTACCGGGTTCTTTCTATATGCGTGTAACGATGTGATTGCGTCAATGGTATCGTCTAAACGTCTCTCGACCAAATAAACAAATTTCCTTTTATCTTCTCTCGATCTCAAAAAGATGTGCTTTTTAGATTTCAATCCTAACATCAAGTAGATTAACCCAGTTACGGCATTAATCATTAAGACGAGAGTTGGTAGTCTCGAATCCTTGTCGTTAATCAAGTTTCCCGGTTTTAATATCTTTACTCAAGCAAATTAAACCTAGGCATGTTCTAATGTTTGCAACCACTATAAAACGTGACATAAAGTATGATTAACAACGTGACTACATGTAAATTGAACCCGTCGCTACCCAAAATTTATGTCGCTACTTTAACCATGGCTCCCACAACCCTAGTTGCGGGAGTTTTAGTTACTCATGCTCGAAGAAGAAAAGAAGAAATTCATAATAAAGGAAAGAAGATTCTTACAATATGATGAAAATACTCTTCAATAATCCAAGAACAAGAAAAATAACAAGATCCCCAAGAACGATCAAGAACACGAATTCAAGAATACAAAAACGTGTTGTTGCTCTCAAAAACGACTAAAAACTATGCTAAACTATTGGGTGAACGATATGTACAATAAACCTCTCATAGGGTATTTATAGGAATCAAAGAAACCAAATCCAAAATGGGTTAGGAGTCCTAAACGCGGACAGTCGCTGGCGCGAGTCTGCCTTAACTTGACGGCCAGGCTGACGGACCGTCAAGCCAGTGACGGACCGTCGCCTGGACCGTCACTGCTAACCAGTGATGCCGCCTGAAGTTGCTGCCTTGGTGTGACGGTCACTGTGACGGACCGTCACATGTGTGACGGGCCGTCACTCAGGCCGTCACTCTTAGGCAGAATGTTGTTTTTCGCGTATTTCCTTCCGTTTTCGTGTTTGCTTCCATTTCCTACAAATACAACATAAAAACATCAAAAACAACAATGGTTGCTTGAAAACGTACGATTGTTCTTAGTAAAAAGGAGTCGAAAGTGATGTAAATTAGCGGCACATCAATAAGTGTCGACTTAATTTAGGAGTAATGAGGGAAATAGAGTAAAAAACACATTAATTACTCCCAAAATTACTTAGGATCGGAGATAAAAGAATTGGAAAAATACCGGGATGCCCCCAACTTAAACCTAGAAATTTCAGAAAAATCACCATCAGACGGGTCATTAGACAGGCGTCGGACCTGCGATGGCCCATCGGCCAAGGCATTAGGATGGGGCAGACTGGGCTACCCCCCTTGAACATTCCCATGGGCAGCCCCACGACCCATTTCTTCAGTGATGCCCGTGGCAATTTTCCGATTGAGGCAAAAGAGGCTGGTACTAGGGAGTTGGCTCCTTCTCACGGGCTGCCTGATGTCCTGTCTGACCTATGACGCCCATCGGGTCCCCCGCTTGGCTAGAGCCAGCTTGGACTGAGCCTCTGGGCCTTGCCTATAGGGAACCCTGATGGGCCGTCATGTCCATGACGCTTGTGAGGCTTGACTGGAGATGGAATTTTCTTAAGTTTTGCTGAGTTCTGGGTTTTTAAAGCTGGTCTAAATTCTGGGGTGTTACAATATCTCACCCTTGGGATCATTAATCCTCGAATGAAGACTAACTAAGTTGAGTTTGGAGGGAAAGAGCTTCAATCCCTACAAGCTGAATACTAGGAGCTGACATCTGATTGAGTCTAGTTTTAAGTACGTGAAAGCATGCTGAAAATACTGGAATAACTGGGAAAACATGATTCTGAGACCGACATGCATAAGAGGAAACTGAGATACTGTAGAGGAACTATTACCTCAAACTGACACTGAATCATAAGGAAAGAGGTGAGGGGTACTTGGCCATCATGGATGCTTTTTCTTCCCAAGTATCTCCCTCTACAGACTGATTCCTCCACAAAACCTTTACTGAAGCGACTTCCTTATTTCTCAACCTACGAATCTAACGGTCAAGAATCTCAACTGGAACCTCCTTATAGGTGAGGCTATCCTTCACATCCACACTCTATAAAGGTACTATCGATGTCGGATCACCCACACAGTTCTTCAACAAGGATATGTGAAAGACTGGATGAACCGCTGCTAGTTCTACTAGTAACTCTAACTCGTAAGCCACATTACCAATCCTTTTCAAGATTTTGTATGGGCCTACATACCTGGGACTGAGCTTCCCTTTCTTGCCAAATCTCATCACTCCCTTCATAGGTGACACTTTTGAGAAAACCCAATCATCGATTCTGAATTCTAAGTCCCTTTTCCTCACATCTGCATAGGACTTTTGATGACTCTGAGTTGTCTTAAGCCTTTATCTGATGAGATGAACTTTATCCATAGCCTTATGTACCGAATATATACCTATAAAGGCTGCTTCACCTACTTCAAACCAACCAACTGGTGATCTGAATCTACGCCCATAAAGTGCCTCATAAGGAGCAATCTGAATACTGGAGTGGAAGCTGTTACTATAGGCAAACTCTATGAGAGGTAGGTGATCATCCCAACTACCCTTGAAATCTATCAGGCAAGCTTTTATCATGTCCTCTAAGGTCTGGATGGTATACTCTACCTGACAGTCTGTCTGCGGATGAAATGTTGTACTGAGATTCACCTGAGTACCAAGACCTTTCTAAAATGATCTATAGAAATGAGATGTAAATTGAGGACCTCTATTTGAGATGATAGACAAGGGAACCCCATGCAACCTATCTATCTCACTGATGTAGAGTCTGGCATAGTCCTCCATAAAATCTGCAGTCTTGATAGCCAAGAAGTGAGATAACTTAGTGACTCTATCCACTATCACCCAAATGGAGTCATATTGTCTGCGAGTATGAGGTAAACCCGTAATGAAATCCATGTTGAATACTTTCCACATCAAAGTAGGAATGCTAATCTCCTGAGTCACACCTCCTGGTTACTGATGTTCTACTTTAACCTGCTGACAATTGGGACACTTAACCATAAAATCTGCGATGTCCCTCCTCATGTCGTTCCAATAATAGACTTCCCGTAAATCATGGTACATCTTAGTTGCTCCCGGATGAATGGAATATCTAGAATAATGGGCTTCTGTAAGGATCTTCTGCCTCAACTAACCCACCTTAGGAACACATAAATGGCTCTGGTAGCGAAGCACGCCATCTTCCCCTTGGTAGAGAACCTCTACTCTCTGCTGATAAACTGCACCTTTCAACTGAATTAATATGGGGTCACTATCTTATTTCTCTTTAACCTCCGCTACCAATGAAGATTCTCACCCATTCTGGACCATCACACCACCACCTGTCATGTCCATGAGGCAAACTCCTAAGAGAGCAAGCCTATGAACATTTTTGGCCAATTCTTTCCTATTTTCCTCAACATGTGACACACTACCCATGGACAGTCTACTAAGGGCATCAACCACTACATTAGCCTTACCCGGATCTTGACCTTCTACTAAGGGCATCAAAATGGGAGTTTTAGTCAACCTGTTCTTTAGTTCTAAGAAGATTTTCTCACATTCATCTGACTACTGGATCTTGACCTTTTTCTCAGTCAACTTGGTCAATGGGGCAGCTATGTATGAAAATCCATCAACAAACCTCCTATAGTAACCAGCCAAACCCAAGAAACTTCTCATATCGATCAAAGAGATGGGTCTGGGCCAGTGCTTTACTGCCTTTATTTTCAGAGAACCAACTCGGATCCCTTTTCTGGATTCCACATGACCAAGGAAAGCGACATACTATAACTAGAATTCACATATGGTGAAATTAGGGAATAATTGGCGATCCTTGAAAGTTTGCAAAAAAAACCCTCAAATAAGTCTTATGCTCCTCTTCATTCCGAGAATAAACAAGAATATCATCAATAGAGACGATGACGAACAATATGAAAGATATACCCTTTGGAAATCATTTTTCTTGCCTTAAGGTAGGAGATGAATCAACCTACAGGCACTGAGTTACTACCCTTATATTCTATGACTGGCTCATTTAGAAAGTGAAACCGAATGATCCTAGTTCTACAATCGACTGAGGAATAACACAAATTTAACCAATCCATGCCTAGAATGATATTAAAATCAATCATTTCTAACTCTACAATATCTACCAAGGTGACTTTATGGGAAACTGTGATAGGGCAACGTTTTTACACCCGTCTTGCTATAACTAGGTCACCAACTAGAGTAGAGACTGAGAAGGGTTCTAGGAGAGTTTCTGGACTGACACCAAAGATTACTGCTTGTAATGACCCTTCCGGTTATTTCCACGTATACGTTTTTCTTGAACCGTTAGAGCTTGTTTGTAGAGGCCCCAAGTCATTTAAGGCTTGTCAGAACCGGTAGTTCGGTGCCGGGTCCATTTGTTTGGTCGTATGATAAGTTTTGAAGTCAAGCTAGTCGACAAAAGTTATCGTAAGTTCCTTTAATAAATTTTCTGAACTTTGGGTAAAATTTCTCTAGGATTTTATCCCAATATATTAAGAGTTAAAAGTCCCCCGAAATACAGAATCGAAGGTCTACGAGTCTAGTTTCCAACACACAAAACCTCACGTCCAACTATCTAAGAGTAAAAAGTTATGACTGTTTTACCGCGGACTATCTGGCAGAACGGGTTGCGAACCGGGTCGCGAACCGGGTCGGGTCAAACTCGATTTAAGCCTCAACTTCACGTTTTAAAATGCCATTTCAGTTCTGAAACAGTGAGAAAACATAAGGGAGGATTCCGAGAGAGTTCTTGAGTATCAAAATCGTGCGATGGTGAGTTGCGACTTAAATTTAAGAATTTTATTAATATCGCGTGCATTTGAAAATATCTAATTTGGAAGTCGAAGGTGGTAGAAAATTATATTATTATTACCTTTTCAAAATATTTTAAAGGTTTATGAAAAATATTTTTGTTATGATATAATTGTATATGTATTTATTTTATAAGGTTTTTATACATTGTAATATTTTAGCGGAGATAGTAAATTTAGTTACGTTGAAAATTATTATTATAATATAGTAGGTTTTATTTGAAATAATTTTCTATTAAATATGATATATTTAAAAAGCTATATTTATTTTACCACGAACTTATACAATACCCGAGTACTTACGTAGTGGAATAGAAATAATTGTGTGGTGCCACTCCACTTCCACGTGGAAGTGGAGTATGGATACACCACTTAATTAATGTGAGTGGTGGCATCATTTGTCATATATAACATTAATGAGCTATTATCTTGAAAACTTAAGAAATGTCCCTACTAATATTAATGAACTTCAGAAACACCTAATACTATTTTCCTTACCCAGTTTGTGCTCTAAGCCACAACTATATATGTGAGTATTTACTTACACAATCACATATTCGTTATGGCTAAATTAATCCAATCATTTCATTTTTAGAATTTTAATTATATATACGGCGAAGAGGATTTGATAGGCCAACCATTTAGAAAATTCATATGATCACCGAAAAAAAAGATTATTTACGTCAAGTTATTCAAGCCCGAGTTCAAGTTTGATTTCGTGTTGGAGCTTTTTCGGAGAGATTCAAGCTTGTCATCGGACGACAGGTAGGTTATGGTTTATTTTTCCCTAGACTCCGCATATATAGGATAAAATTATATTAATGGGCATCCTTGGGTTGGTTTATTAGGTTGGTACCACAGACCTCGACCGGTTTATTCATGTCCGCCTACTTTTGTTCCTCCGTTGCTTGTAGTATTTGCCGATATATTTTATTTACCCTTGTGGTCCTGTGAGGCCTTGTTGACGCTGGAACATAGAAGGTGGGATTTTGGGAATGTCCGCGAGTCCCGGGCATAGAATTATCCTTCTAGGCTGGTTATGCTTGCTGAGTAGCTGTGGGCCTGTGCAGGGTTGATAGGTTGATTGTGAGCTGCTGGGCAACTATTGTGTGTGATCATACCATTTTCATGCATATAAAGAGGTTTTATCCATGTTTTACTATGGTTTTGGCTTCGGGCGTACTGGCACTATTTTCTAAACCTTGCATGGCCCGGGGGGCCCATTTTTTATGGGAATAATTTGGAAATGGTTTGATTTAACTTGTGAATATTCTGGATAAAGGAAGTAAAATTATGTTTAAATCACTAGTTTTACGATTAACGCTAGACTCGGCAGGGCCGGGGTGCTAGTTGAGTTTTCTTGCTACTTGAGATGATTTAGCCTGGTCCGCCACGAGCACCTGAGATGACTTTCTACTCTTGACACCGGTTTATGCTGCGACACCTTGGAGTGGTGTTTTTGAGACACGTTTTCCTACTACTTTAGTCCTGGACAGGGTCTGGGCATGCATATTCGAGACTGGGTCTCTATCTTGAACCCAGACTTGCTTCCGGACGACATGTTTTGATACTGAGTTTTAGTATGGGGTCTGGGACCTCCATAGACCTTGCCATACGGGCCAGGGGCTACGGGCTGTGTGTGCCGGAGGAAGGGTATACGGTGGAGTAGAGGTATACAGACAGTGTCCTTCCATAGAACCTACCTGCTGGGCCGGATCGGCACCGGAGGAGGTACATACAGAGATACCATTTCACTTGAGATCTTCATGCATCATATCATTCATCGTTTGAAGCTCCACCCTTGTTTGTTGTTTGTTGATTGTACGCTCCGGTAGTAAGGGATGCCGGAGGGTTTGTTTTCACTTGTTTGTGTTCCTCGGTTGTATGGGCGGGCGGGGGACTGTAGGTAGACTTTTGCTATTTACTTACAGAATCGTTCCCTGCTACGGTTAAGTATGATATTGGTTACTGCTAGACTGTTAGTTTCTGGATTTGAGATTGCTATGATTAGTTGAGTTTGATTCATGTCCCTGAGCATGTCTATCATTACTCTTTCCCTCTTCTTACACTTGAGGCTACCGGTATACCGTCCATTTCGTAAACTTATTATGTATACACTGTTATTGCAAGGACCCCAGGTGCGTTATTTCTTACTTTCACCTGTGCCTATGGTGTGTATATTCTACTTACTGGCCTCACATGTGGTTCTGTTGATTTCCCTCTGGGCTAGTTCCTGTGTACCTTTCGTTGATTTCTGTGACTGCTTGCTTTTATTGTGTCTGTTACTACACTTTTATCTTATATGTGCCCAGTCGGCCTATGATACCTACTGGGTACCTTATGCTTCGCATTTGGTGCTCACCCTACCCCCTTCATCTTTGGGTGCAGATCCTAGCGTGAGACATCGTTGTTAGATCGCTGTGATTTGTGCTTGGAGATATGTTGGGGACTACTTCAGACTGAGGGTGAGCTCTTGGCGATTGGAGCTTAGCTTTAGTTTATCTTTTGCTTTATGTACTCTATTACCATTCAGAGACATCTGTATATATTGTTTTGAATCGTTTGCACTCCATGTATATAGTTTGGCTCTATACTATGATACCAGGTCTTGGGTTTGGTTTAGTTTTCGTATATGTATATATATATCCCTGTTATCTATTCTCTTCGTCTTGTTCCCTTATTTGTTGGATTGTAGCCCATTACTAACTGTTCTGGGCTACGGGGATTGGTTCACCTACCGGGGGTTGTAGGTGCCATCATGACCGAGAAATTGGGTCGTTGCAACTTGGTATTAGAGCTTTAGGTTCACCGATGTCATCGGTATAGAAGCCAATGTCTAGTAGAGTCCTGCGGATCGGGGCGGAGACGTCCGTACTCAATCTTTGGGTGGCTACAATGACATTTTAGGAAATTTGACTCTCTCATTGATTCTGTGTCGTGCGTGGAACCCTTGAAGTTTCTGGAAATCTCATTTGTTCTACTTTATCCTTCCGCAGATGGTTCGTACGAGATCATCGGCATCACGCGGGGATGAGCCTCCCGCTCCAGCACCAGCTCCAGCACCAACTCCAGTGCCAGCTCCAGTGCCCACTTCTGTGCCAGCTTCAGCCGCAGCTCAGTCTCTAGATATTCGGGGGTTACTATTACAACTTTTGGGTATGATTGAAGAGCGGCTTTCTGAGGTAGCGCAGACATCCGCTTAGGGGGCAGCCCTGGGTGCACAGAGCTCAGGAGCGCAGCCTGCTACTATGGCTCCCCGTGCGGAGTTCATTCCGGTTCCATCGGTTGCATAGCCTCTTGCTCCTCGCCCAGCTATGACAGAGTCAGAGCAGAAGGCGTTGGGTAGGTTTTTGAGGTTAGCACCTCCGAGGTTCGCTGGTACTTCTGGACAGGATCCACATGACTTTATTACTACCTGTGAGGAGATGTTGTATCATTTGGGTTTGTTGGAGACTCACGGGGTTGGTTATACTACCTATCAGTTGGAGGACCCAGCGAAGTTATGTTGGAGGGCCCAGGTTGCTTGTAGACCACCGTCGTCACCTCCTTTGACCTGGTCTGAGTTTTATGAGGCCTTTATGGCCAAGTTCCTACCCCAGATTGATCGAGAGCGTCGCAGGGAGCAGTTTACTCACCTTGTACAGGGGTCTACGACTATCTCGGAGTATGAGACCCATTTTCATCAGCTAGCACCATTCGGAGCTATGATCATTCCTACCGAGGCAGATAGGATTAGCAGATTTGTATAGGGTTTGAGGCCAGAGATCAGGCAGCCAGCTGAGATATTGATTGCCAGTGGTCAGTCATTCCAGGCTATTGTATACTATGCCTGCACTGTGGAGGACTTACAGCGACATGATCAGGGGCCCAGAGATAAGAGGCCTCAATATCAGGGTGTCTATAGTGGTTCCAGATATGGCGATAGAGGTCCTGGCCAGTGGAGCCGGAGTTATCAGCCACAGCAGCACCAGGGTCAGTCCAGCCGACCGGTTCAGGCTTCCCTTCAGACTTTTGGTAGTACCCAGGTTTCGAGCAGGGTCAGAGCAGCCACTCAGGCTACTACGCGCCAGTCTTTGAGGGGTACAGTTTCTGGGGCATCAGGTCGTGGTGGTCATACGGGATCTGCTGGTTTATCTCGACTGAGTAGGCCATCAGGGGCTTGTTTTACTTGTGGTGCGATTGGTCATTTTTCTAGAGATTGCCCTCAGCAGGGTACAGTTCAGTTGGCCAAGCCTTTATGAGCAGTTCAGCCTCCGGCTAGAGGGGGTGGTCATCAGATTAGAGGTGGTGCTCCGCGTGGCAGAGCAGGTGGTAGGGATGGTGGTAGGGCAGGTGGAGGTTGTCATCAATTTTACGCGGTCCCTAGGAGACCAGAGGCAGAGGCCTCAGATGCTATGATTACAGGTACGATTTCTGTGTGCCATCAGTCTGTTATGGCTTTATTTGATCCTGGATCCACTTGTTCTTATGTATCTGCCTACTTTGTGCCTTGTTTGGAGTTGGCTAGTGAGCCATTATCTGTTCCTGTTTCTGTTTCGACCCCAGTAGTAGATTCTTTAGTAGTGGATCGGATAGTGAGATCATGTATGTTATTTGTTGGTGATTCAGAGACTTGGGGTGATTTGATGATTCTTGATATGCTAGATTTTGATGTGATACTGGGCATGGACTGGTTATCCCCTCACCGTGTGGTTTTGGATTGTTATGCCAGGACTATTACCATAGCTGTGGCCGGTGCATCCCTGGTTGTGTGGAAGGGTTCTGTTAGCCATGCACCATCTGGGATCATCTCTTGTCTTCGAGCTAGGAAGTTGATTTCCTGTGGGTGTTTAGCTTATCTAGCATATGTCCGAGATGTTAGTGCTGACCCTACTTCTCCTGAGTCTGTTCCTGTGGTTAGAGACTTCCTCGATGTGTTTCCTACCGACCTGCCAGGCCTTCCACCTGAGAGAGATATTGATTTCGCTATTGAGCTAGAGTCGGGCACTAGGCCCATTTCTATTTCTCCTTACCGTATGGCTCCTGCTGAGTTGAAGGGAGCTTAAGGAGCAGCTCCAGGATCTGTTAGCTAAGGGGTTTATTAGACCTAGTGTGTCACCGTGGGGTGCTCCTGTTCTCTTCGTGAAGAAGAAGGATGGGTCGATGCGCATGTGTATTGATTATCGGCTAGGGTGACAGTGAAGAATAGGTATCCGATGTCGAGGATTGATGACTTGTTTGACCAGCTTCAGGGTTCAGTCATGTTTTCGAAGATTGATTTGAGGTCTGGCTACCATCAGTTGAGGATTAGGGCGGAGGACATCCCTAAGACAGCATTCAGGACACATTATGGCCATTATGAGTTCCTGGTGATGTCTTTTGGGTTGACTAATGCCCCCGCAGCCTTTATGAACTTGATGCACATGGTTCTTGGCCCGTATTTGGACTCATTTGTGATAGTTTTTATAGACGACATCTTGGTGTACTCGCGTAGTAGAGATAAGCATGAGCAGCAATTGAGGGTTATACTCCAGGCTTTGAGAGATCATCGGCTTTACGCCAAGTTCTCAAAGTGTGAGTTTTGGCTTGAGTCAGTTGCATTCCTAGGGCACATGGTGTCTAAGGATGGGATTAGGGTTGATCCGGGAAAGATTTCAGCGGTTTGTGAGTTGCCTAGACCTACTACTGTTACTGAGGTTCGCAGCTTTATTGGGTTAGCAGGTTACTACAGAAGGTTCGTTGAAGGAATTTCTTCCATAACAGCACCCTTGACTATGCTGACTAGGAAGGATGTCCCATTTCAGTGGTCGGACCAGTGTGAGGATAGCTTCCAGAGGCTTAAGGCCTTATTGACTTCAGCTCCAGTTTTGACTTTGTCGGTTGAGGGTTAGAGCTTCTCCGTGTATTGTGATGCTTCTGGGGTTGGTCTTGGTTGTGTGTTGATGCAGCAGGGTCGAGTAATAGCATATGCATCGAGGCAATAGAAGGTTCATGAGCGCAACTACCCCACTCATGACTTAGAGTTGGCGGCGGTAGTTTTCGCGCTCAAGATCTGGAAGCATTACCTATATGGAGTTCACTGTGAGATCTTCACCGATCACCGTAGTCTTCAGTATATCACGAGTTAGCGAGAGTTGAACTCGAGACAGAGGAGATGGGTCGAGTTACTGAAGGACTATGACTTCACTATTCTGTATCATCCGGGCAAGGCAAACGTGGTAGCGGATGCCTTGAGCTGGAAGGCAGTAAGTATGGGTAGCCTACCTTCTCTTTCAGTTTCAGAGCAACCATTGGCCTTGGACATCCAGTCCTTGGCTAACCATCTAGTTAGGCTTGACTTGTCGGATCCTAGCACAGTTCTCGCCAGTATTGAGGTTCGTTCTACGTTGATTGATCAGATTCAGAGCCGTCAGTTTTAGGATCAGCAGTTGTGTGACCTTCGTGATTGGGTTGTTCAGGGTGGGACCAGTCGGGCTACTCTAGATTCAGATGGGGTTCTGAGGTTCGATAGTCGCCTTTGTGTTTCGAGGATTAGTGATTTGATTCAGTTGGTACTTCATGAGGCACATTGTACTAGATACTCCATTCACCCTGGCACAACAAAGATGTATAGAGACTTGAGACAGCTTTACTGGTGGACTGGTATGAAGCAGGATATAGCGGATTTCGTATCTCGGTGCTTGAATTGTCAGAAGGTTAAGTTCGAGCCCATGAGACCTGGTGGTTTGATGCAGCGACTTCCCATTCCTGAGTGGAAGTGGGAAGGGATTACTATGGACTTTGTTGTAGGTTTGCCTCGTACTTCTCATGGGTTTGATTCCATATGGGTGATTGTTGATAGGCTGACTAAGTCAACACATTTCTTGCTGGTTCAGACTTCTTATGGGGCAGAGATGTTAGCTCAGATCTACCTTCGTGCGATTGTTCGGTTGCATGGGGTCCCAGCTTCTATTATTTCAGATCACGGCACTCAGTTCACATCTCAGTTCTGGAGGGCTATTCAGCGAGATTTGGGTACAGAGGTTCACCTTAGTACCGCTTTCCACCCTCAGACAGATGGCCTGTCTGAGAGGACCATTCAGATTCTGGAGGACATGCTCCGGGCCTGTATTCTTGACTTTGGAGGTTCTTGGGATCAGTTTGTTCCCTTGGCAGAGTTTGCTTATAATAACAGCTTCCATTCGAGTATTGGCATGGCACTTTTTGAGGCTTTGTATGGCAGGCGTTGCAGATCACCGGTAGGTTGGTTTGATGGTTTTGATTCTAGGCCACAGAGCACAGATATGCTTCGAGATTCCTTAGACCGAGTCCGAGTGATTCAGGACAGACTTCGAGCAGCTCAGAGCAGGCAGAAGAGTTATGCTGATCGTAGGCTTTGTGCCTTGGAGTTTAGTGTCGGTGACTTGGTGTTTCTCCGTGTATCGCCCATGAAGGGCGTGATGAGATTTGGTAGGCCGGGCAAGCTTAGCCCCAGGTACATTGGGCCGTTTGAGATTCTTCAGAGGGTTGGTAGCGTTGCCTATCAGTTAGCCTTGCCTCCGATGTTTTCAGCTATACATCCTGTATTTCATTTTTTGATGTTGCGTCGGTATGTCCCAGATGAGTCTCATGTGTTACAGTGGGATTCAGTTTAGTTGGGTGAGGGTTTAGCCTTTGTTGAGGAGCCGGTAGCTATTTTGGCCAGAGATGTCAGGAGATTGAGGTCTCGAGAGATCCCGGTTGTTAAGGTTCAGTGGAGGCACCGTCCAGTCAAGGAGGCTACCTAGGAGACCGAGAGAGATATGCGGGCTCAATATCCGCAACTATTTTAGCCTTCAGGTACCCTCTTGACCTTGACTTTCGAGGACGAAAGTTCTTTTTAGTAGTGGATGATGTAATGACCCTTCCGGTTATTTCCACGTATACGTTTTCCTTGAACCGTTAGAGCTTGTTTGTAGCAGCCCCAAGTCACTTAAGGCTTGTCAGGACCGGTATTTTGGTGCCGGGTCCATTTGTTTGGTCGTATGATAATTTTTGAAGACAAGTAAGTCGGCAAAAGTTATCGTAAGTTCCTTTAACAAATTTCCTGAACTTTGGGTAAAATGTCTCAGGGCTTTTCTCTCAATATATAAAGAGTTAGAAGTCCCCCAAAATACCAAATCGAAGGTCTACGAGTCTAGTTTCCAATGCACAAACCCTCACGTCCAACTGATCTCTGAGTAAAAAGTTATGACTGTTTTACCGCGGACTGTCTGGCAGAAACGAGTTGCGAACCGGGTCGCGAACCGGGTCGGGTCAAACTCGATTTAAGCCTCAACTTCACGTTTTAAAACGCCATTTCAGTTCTGAAATAGTGAGAAAACATAAGGGAGGATTCCAAGAGAGTTCTTGAGTATCAAAATCGTGCGTTGGTGAGTTGCGAGCCTAAGTTTGAGAATTTATTAACATCGCGTGTATTTGAAAATATTTAATTTAAAAGTTGAATGTGGTAGAAAATTATATTATTATTACCTTTTCAAAATATTTTTAAGGTTTATGAAAAATATTTTTGTTACGATATAATGGTATATGTATTTATTTTATAAGGTTTTTGTACATTGTAATATTTTAACGGAGATAGTAAATTTAGTTATGTTGAAAATTATTATTATAATATAGTAGGTTTTGTTTGAAATAATTTTCTATGAATTATGGTATATTTAAAATATTATATTTATTTTACAACCAATTTACGCAATACCCGAGTATATAAATAACGGGATAAGAATATTACTTTGTTGCCTTGTAATTGCCACCTTCACTCCACGTGTAGGTGGAGGGAGTGGCCAGCAAGCACTAACAGTAAGTAGTGGCATTTGGAACTGGCAGCATTAACTAACAAATGGTTCTTAACCCTTAGAAATGTCATTAACATGGAACTTCAGCAAGCATTTATTTCCTTTTGCTCCACAAATCTATACGATATATAGATATTAGGCATAGAGGTGTATATCTGCACGTTGAATAAAAGGGAAGTTAATTATCTACGTCAAATTATTCAAGCCGGAGTTCAAGTTTGATTTTGTTTCGGAGCTTCTTTTCGGAGAGGTTCGAGCTTGTCATCGGAAGACAGGTAGGTTACGGTTTATTTTTCCTAGACTCCGCATATATAGAATAAAATTGTATTAATGGGCATCCTTGGGTTGGTTTATTAGGTTGGTACCACAGACCTCGACCGCTTTATTCATGTCCGCCTACTTTTGTTCCTCCGTTGCTTGTAGTATTTTCCGATATATTTTATTTACCCTTGTGGTCCTGTGAGGCCTTGTTGACTCTGGAACATAGAAGGTGGGATTTTGGGAATGTCCGCGAGTCCCGGGCATAGAATTATCCTTCTAGGCTGGTTATGCTTGCTGAGTAGCTGTGGGCCTGTGCAGGGTCGATAGGTTGATTGTGAGCTGCTGGGCAGCTATTGTGTGTGATCATACCATCTCCAATCATATAAAGAGGTTTTATCCATGTTTTACTATGGTTTTTGCTTCGGGCCTACTGGCACTATTTTCTAAACCTTGCATGGCCCGGAGGGCCCGTTTTTTATGGAAATAATTTGGAAATGGTTTGATTTAACTTGTGAATATTTCTGGATAAAGGAAAGTAAAATTATGTTTAAAATCATCAGTTTTACGATTATCACTAGACTCGGTAGGCCCGGGGTGCTAGTTGAGTTTTCTTGTTACTTGAGATGATTTTTAGCCCCGGTCGGACCGAGCACCTGAGATGACTTTTTACGGTTTAGACCCGGTTATTACCGGGCACACTTGGAAGGGTTTTTGAGATATTTTCCTACTACTTTAGTCCTGGACAGGGTCTGGGCATTGCATATTCGAGACTGGGTCTCTATCTTGATACCGGACTTGCTTCCGGACGACATGTTTTGATACTGAGTTTTAGTATGGGGTCTGGGACCTCCATGGACCTTGCCATCTGGGCCAGGGGCTGCGGGCTGCGTGTGCCGGAGGAAGGGTATACGGTGGAGTAGAGGTATACGGGCAGTGTCCTTCCATGGAACCTACCTGCTGGGCCGGATAGGCACCGGAGGAGGTATATACAGAGATACCATTTCACTTGAGACCTTCATGCATCATATCATTCATTGTTTGAGGCTCCACCTTTGCTTGTTGTTTGTTGATTGTACGCTCCGGTAGTATGGGATGCCGGAGGATCTGTTTTCACTTGTTTGTGTTCCTCGGTTGTATGGGCGGCCGGGGGACTGTAGGTAGACTCTTGCTATTTACTTACAGAATTGTTCCCTGTTACAGTTAAGTATGAAATTGGTTACTGCTAGACTGTTAGTTTCTGGATTTGAGATTGATATGATTAGTTGAGTTTGATTCATGTCCTTGAGCATGTCTATCATTACTCTTTCCCTCTTCTTACACTTGAGGTTACCGGTATACCGTCCATTTCATAAACTTATTATGTATACTGTATACAATGTTATTGCAAGACCCCAGGTGCGTTATTTCTTACTTTCACCTGTACCTATGGTGTGTATATTCTGCTTACGGGCCTCACATGTGGTTCTGTTGATTTCCCTCTAGGCTAGTTCCTGTGTACCTTTCGTTGATTTCTGTGACTGCTTGCTTCTATTCTATCTATTACTACGCTTTTATCTTATATGTGCCCAGTCGGGCTATGATACCTACTGGGTACCTTATGCTTCGCATTTGGTGCTCACCCCTACCCCCTGCATCTTATGGTGCAGATCCTAGCGTGTGCCATCGCCGTTAGATCGCTGTGATTCGTGCTTGGAGATCTGTTGGGGACTACTTCAGACTGAGGGTGAGCTCTTGGCGATCGGAGCTTAGCTTTAGTTTATCTTTTGCTTCATGTACTCTATTACCATTCAGAGACATCTGTATATATAGTTTTGGTTTATTTGCACTCTATGTACGTAGTTTGGCTCTATACTATGATACCAGGTCTTGGGGTTTGGTTTAGTTTCCGCATATGTATATATTTATAGTCCTTTTATCCGCTCTCTTCGTCTTGTTCTCTTATTTTGTTAGATAGTAGCCCATTACTAATTGTTCTGGGCTACGGGGATTGGTTCACCTACCGGGGGTTGTAGTTGCCATCATGATCGAGAAATTGAGTCGTGACATTTGGATTCATAGAACTCTAAATATGATAGTTACTGCATCGGGGGTAATTTGTGTGGTCCATAAAAATAAAGTGTATTATGAAATGATGGCCTGGGAGTGAGAAAGTAGTGTTCTAGAAATTGAAACTCACCACGATGAGAGGATGCCTCATCGCGATGAACGATCCTCATCATGATGAAGAAGTCATCCGTCATAATGAGAAAGTGGTGCAGTATACCTGAACGTCCTGTAGTTTTCAAGTGTTATTTCTCTCATAATTCAACTTTTTCCTCGAGCTTTAAGAAGCGGTTTCTCCAAGAAAACTAGGGCAAACTTCATCATTTGAGGTAAGTAATCCATAAAGCTTCTTAATTATTGATTATTGATCTTCCTTAGACCTTGGGGGGAAGGATTAATGGTGAAATTCTTGAGTTTTAGCCCTAGAAGTATGAACACGGAGAAGAACCCTATGGGTGGGTGTAAAATTACCTAGAATTGATCGTAGGATGTATATTTTTGATTCCTAGCATAAAATTAATTATTTTTAACTTGATTAGAGTTAATGTGTGTACACTCTTATACTCTTTTATCTTGTTTTGCATTATTATACTATTTTTGTAGTGAACTAGTTATGAGCTGAGATGGAATTAGAGGCACATGTGATATCAATTTAAGTTGATGCAACTAGTGAGGTGTGAGATGATTGTTGGAAGTGATTATTCCTTTCCCTGTTACAGTGATATTTCGGTGACTTATGAAGTTGAGATTGTTGTTGTTGAATTGACTTGAACTGACTATCTGTTGATTGACTATATGCTAAGTATTGTAGTTCCTTTACTTGTTATAAGCTTTTATTACATTCATGTCTTATTTTGGTTCGGCCTATGATATCTACCAGTGCATAGTATTTTGTACTGATACTACATATGCTCTGCTTTTATTGAGTACATACCATATTTTAGAGCTGAGACACGACCTCGACTAGAGTAGAAGAGTTGACTGCAGATCCAAGGGTGAGCACTACTTCTCAGGCTGCCATGGATCCTCCATGACTTATTGTTTATTTTTCGAATAATGGGACTCTTATTTCTTATTGTTTTTAGTATTTATGGATATATTAGACGATGTGTTGGTTTAGAGTTCTGTATAATGACTTTCATGTTCTTGGGGATACATTAGTTAGCAGTTTTCTGCACATTTCTTATTATATTGGTTGAATGATGTTATTTTGATAATTTAAGGTTGGTTTGATTTACTATTCCTCTAAAATTGGCTGAGTGTAAGACTAAGGTTTAGATTGGTTGATTCTATCACCGAAGGGTTAGTGTGGGTGCCATTCATGCCCAGTTGGATTATGATATATCGATAGTTTCATGACATGACTTTTGTATGCGTGTAATTTTTCATATATGTAATTCATAACTTCAAATGGTTGAACATCAACTCAATCCAATTTATGGTCAACCACTTAGCTCGAACGCTCGAAGAGAGATGAAAAATAAGAAGTTACAATTTAGTAGCCTTGTAGGAGTCTAGTATAGGATTGTCAGCATTGTTATACCATTATTTTAGACAAATAATGGTGAAAGTTTGCTTGGGGGAGTTAAATACTCCCTACCACTCGCACCACATGCGCATGGAATGCAACACACAAAAGCATCATTAAGGGTAGTGCGAACTTTTCATGCAATTTTCATGATTTATATGAAGATTTTTCATGATGTCAAACCGCACCCTATTTTAAACTAGTGGTGTATGTCCATGCTGTGCACGAGACCCCAACGATCAAGAATAATTTCTAAAATTTCTTAAAATGTTTCAATTCATTTTACATATATATTTATAAATTAAAAATTTAAAATGAAAAACACGATTATACTTAAGCTATAGTTAGATAATGATAAGAAAAGTATTGTGAATTGTAACACCCTGGAATTCGATCCAGCTTTCAAACTTAGAAAATCTTAGAATTTTGAACTTTCCAGGAATTAAGGGTCCAAACCACGGATCGTGTTTTAAACCACGGACCGTGGAATGGAGTCATGGTTTATCCTTGCTAATTTAGTCTCTGGTCTAAGAACCACGAGTTGGTTCTATGGACCGTGGTACAAACCATGACCCCTCCTGTCCACTCGTGGAATCATATCAGACTCGTGGAATCATATCAGAGGGCTGACTATTTCCTTCAGAAATCATGACTTGGTCTACGAACCATAGTTTGAACTACGGTCAATCCTGTTGACCCGTATAACTCCTTCTGCAGCTTGAATGCTGAGCCTAGAACCACGACTGAGTCTACGGACCATAGTTCATTCTACGGCCTGTACTGATGACTCGTAGGATATATTCTGCAGGCTGACTCTTTGGACAGGAACCACGAGTGGAAACCACAAGCCGTGGTTCAGTCTACGACTCATAGAATCCATCCGTGATTCCTGAAGCCGACCCTTTTTCCTGCTTTTTCCTAATTAATTTCTAGGGGTATTTTTGTAATTACCCACCTTTTTATCTCCTAAATGAGGTCGTTTTGGGCAATTCTAGGAGGGTTTTAACTTCACTTAGCCTAAGTTCTATCCCTTAAGCTCTTATTCAATCCAAAAGAGGAAAAAGGTCTTCTTCTCTCAAGCTCAAAGCTCCCATCTAAGGATTCATCTTCAAGCCTTTATTCTCATTATCTAAGGTTTAGAAAGATTCAATTAAGGTATGTGCGTATTCAATAAGGGAATCCCTTCACCCTTATGCCCAAAACCTCAATCTTCTAAATTGAATTTATGGATTTCTAAATAAGGGTTCTTACCCAAATTGAGGTAAATTGATGGGCTTTTGTTTTAAAGTGTTAATTCATGACTCTTATTCATTATCCATGTTTTAATTGAGGTTCCTTAAGTGTTAATAAAAGCCCATATGATTGATGATGAATTCTAGCATGATTTCATTATATTATATGTCTTCAAGTAAAATTGGTATGTTTAGATAACATGACCTCTATTTTCATGAAATTGCATGCCTAATTCTTTAAACTATGATTTTAGAAAGAAAAGTATATTTTGAATTATGGTTATGCAAAGCTTTAAGACTCATGATTTATGAATTTCATGGCATCAGATATGTCCTTATGCTTTTCCAACCGTTTTGGATATTAAATATGTCCATATATTTTATGAAAGGTTTGGCATCCAGATATGTCTACCTAAGTTATAAACAATTTTGACATCAGATATGTCAGAAGTATTATGAGATATATGTATTTATTTTGGGAATAGTATTTAGCATCGAGTGATGAAGGTTCAATTATCCAAGTTCAAAAACTACGTTGCCAGCGTAGGTTATGTATCGCCCGATGGGCTTATAGAAGTGGTTCCACTCGTTATTATCATAGTGCCCTTGCCTTAGCGAGGCATAGGGAAGCTTTGCCAACTAGGGTGATATAGTTGGATTATGGTGTTCTTTACCTTGGCAAGGTTTGGAACAACTTTGCTAACTATAGTTATATAGTTAGATTCCATGTAACTCACATGGTCTATTATCGGTTATAAGAAACTCCCGTATAAAAGCTTTTCAGTTTAAGTTATATGATACTCTACTTTTGAAGTTGATCTTCTATTTTCATGTCTTATGTTTAACTACAATTTTACTCATGAATTCTCTTATTATGCATGGCTTCAATCTTTCTAGCATGATTCAAGCACGTTTACATTTTTGTTGCATAGACTCATATATTTATTACATCCTATAGTACTGACACATTTTGCGCTGCATCCTTTTACGATGCAGATTCAGGAACCTGCCCTCAGACTTGTGGCTAGACTACACCAGACATTCTACTGATTATTGGTGAGTCCTCATTATTTGAGGACCAGAGTTAGAGCATCCATCTTTATGCTTTCATTTCCAATTCTGAGTTAGCGGGGGTCTTGTCCCAGAAACTCTTTATGACAGTTAGAGGCTTTTCAGACATAGACAGTGTGCGAGTCTCCTTTTGGATTTGTATTCCTATTTGACTTGATTAACTATACATTTGATTTTGAATCTTCCAATTATGCTTCCACTTGTCTACTTGAATTATCTGAGTTATGTTATGACCAAGGGTTAGCTTGGGGCACTTATATTCCCAGGTCCCGTGTTACATCAAGGGGGTAGCCTCGAGGTGTGACAAACTTGGTATCAGAGTCTCAGGTTCAAGAGTCCTAGGATGTTTGAAAGCCACATCGAGTAAAGTCTCTTTCATGTGTGTGAAGTGTGTCACACTTATAAGAGGAAAGCTATAATATGTCTTAGAAAAACTTCACTTTTTTCATGATCATATCATGCGATAGAGTTTAACTTAATATCCCTCTAATCCTTTCCTTGTATGTTTCAGATTATGCCTCGATGTGCTATGCCTCACCGAACCACTCAGAATGCTGCTCCTCCAGTTCTAGCCTCCGAGGTCACGAATGAGGAGTTCAAGAATTCCATCCATATGATCATCCCCATCCACCCTTAAGGTGCGGTAGCATCTCTAGTTTGTGATTTTATTCGTATGAACCCACCTGAGTTCTGGGGTTCAAAAGTGAGTGAGGATCCACTAAATTTTATCATTGAAGTGAAGAAAATCTTTGATGTGATGCAAGTGGCTGGTGTTGATAGTGTCGAGTTAGCATCCTATCAACTCAAGAATGTAGCTCATATCTAGTTCATGCAATGGAAGGAAGCTAGGGCTAAGGATGTGGTCCCTATGACCTGGCAGTATTTCGAGAGGGATTTCCTTGACCGGTTCTTCACGAGGGAGTTAAGGCAAGCGAAGGCTGAGGATTTTGTAAACTTGAGACAGGGATCCATGACTATTTATGAGTATGGGTTGAGGTTCACTCAACTTTCCAAATATGCTCTTTCTATGGTGGTTGACTCACAGGATCAGCTGAGCAAGTATATCTATGGAGTCTCAGATTTGGTAAAGAAGGAGTGTAAATCTGCTATGCTATTGAGTGACATGATTATCTCTAGACTCATGACTTATGCTCACCAGATTGAGGGAGACAAACTTAGGGAGATGGCTCAGGAGAACAAAAGAGTCAGATCTAAGGGTTTGGGATTTAGCCATCAGAAGTCCAGAGGCGGACATCAATTTTCCTTTCTGAAAAGGTCAGTGGGACCTATGCATTCTACCGCTAGTACTCCTTCTTAGGATTTTAGGCCTCATCATGATTAGTTTAGTAGAGGTGCGGGCTCTTATTCTCAGGGGAGTGGTGCAAATGGGCCTTCCTACCCCGTTTGCACCAAATGTGGAAAGAATCATCCCGGCGAGTGTCTAGCTGGTTCAGGTGGTTGTTTTGGATGTGGTCAGGTTTGTCACAAGATTAGATATTTCCCTTAAGCTAAGAAGGGACAGGGTGGTAGTAGGACTCAATCTTCCCCAACAGCTCCAGGAGGTCGACCAGCCCAACAGGGCACTGCTTCTAGTTCTGGTGGTCAGCGCCAGAACTGCCTTTATGCCATGTCCTCTCGACAGGACCAAGAGATTTCACCGGATATCATTATTGGTATGTTGAAAGTTTTCTCACTATATGTATATGCCCTATTAGACCACGGTGCCTCCCTATCTTTTGTGACCCCTTATGTAGCATGTAAATTTGAGATGTGTCCGAATTACATTTTAGAACCCTTTTGTGTTTCTACTCCTGTTGGTGAGTCAATCCTAGACAAAAGAATCTATCAAAATTTCCCTATCTCAGTTCCTCATAGAGTCACTTCAGCTGATCTAGTAGAGTTGGAGATGACTGATTTTGATGTTATTCTTGGTATGAATTGGTTGTATGCTTGTTATGCTTCAGTTAATTATCGTACACGAGTTGTCAATTTCAAGTTTCCAAATAAACCTGTCTTAGAGTGGCAGGGTATTCCTCCATCCTCGAAGGGTCTTTTCATATCTTATCTTAAGGCTAGGAAGATGATTTCTAAGGGTTATGTTTATCATATAGTTTGAGTTATGGACATGGAGTTTGAAACCCCATCCCTTCAGTCTGTTCCTATTGTGAATGAGTTTCCAGAAGTGTTTCTCGAAGATTTACCTGGAGTCCCTCCTGAGTAGGAGATTGACTTTGGAATAAATCTTCTTCCAGATACGAATCCTATCTCTATTCCTCACTATAGATGGCTACCATGGAACTTAAGGAATTGAATGAGAAGTTGAAAGATCTCCTTGATAAGGGTTTTATTTGACCTAGAATCTCTCAATGGGGTGCTCCAGTCTTGTTTGTCCAAAAGAAAGATGGTTCCCTCAGAATGTGTACCGACTACCATCAGCTGAACAAGGCCACAATCAAGAATAAGTTTCCTATTCCTAGGATTGATGACTTGTTTGATCAGCTTCAGGGTGCTAGTTTCTTCTCCAAGATCGGCCTTAGATCCGGTTATCATTAGCTTCGTGTTAGAGATTGTGATATTCTGAAGACAACTTTTAGAACTCAGTATGGTCATTATGAATTTATGGTTATGTCTTTTGGCTAACGAATGCTCCTGCCGCCTTTATGGATTTGATGAACCGTGTGTTCAAATAGTATCTAGATATGTTTGTGATTGTTTTCATTGATGATATTCTTATCTATTCCCAGAGTGAGGAGGAGCATGTGGGCCATTTGAGAGTTGTGTTGCAAACTCTCAAGGATCGACAGATATTTGCTAAGTTCTGCAAGTGTGAGTTTTGGATGCAGTGTGTTGCTTTTCTGGGTCATATTATGACTAGAGATGGTATTCGAGTTGATTCTCAAAAGATTGAGGCAGTAACAAACTGGCCTGACCCACTTCCTCATCCAATATTAGGAGCTTTTTGGGTTTGGCTGGTTACTACAGGAGATTTATGGAGGGGTTTTCTTCCATTGCTTCCCCTTTGACTCGATTGTCTCAGAAGAGGTGAAATTTCAGTGGTCTGATATTTGTGAGAAGAACTTTCAGGAATTGAATACTAGGTTGACCACAACGCCAGTGTTGACCCTACCCGAGGGTTTGGATGACTTTGTTGTGTATTGTGATGCTTCTAGAATTGGCTTGGGTTGTGTTTTGATGCAGCGTGGTAAGATGATTGCTTATGCTTCTAGACAGCTTAAGATCCATGAGAAGAACTACCCTACTCATGATCTTGAGTTAGCACCCGTGGTTTTTACTTTGAAGATTTAGAGGCAGTACTTGTATGGTGTGCATGTGGATGTATTCACCGATCATAAGAGTCTTCAGTATGTGTTCTCTCAAAAGAAATTGAATCTTCGTCAAAGGAGATGGTTTGAGCTCCTTAAGTATTATGACATGAGTGAGATTTACCATTCGGGTAAGGCTAATGTAGTGGCGGATGCACTTAGTAGATTGTCCATGGGTAGTGTGCCTTCGGTTGAGAATGGAAAGAAGGAATTGGTTAAGGAGGTTCATAGGCTTGCTTAGTTAGGAGTTTGCCTTATGGACTCGAAAAAAGGTGGTGTTATTGTTCAGAATGTTTTGGAATCATCTTTGGTAGGTGAAGTGAAGGCAAGGCAAGACAATGATCCTATTTTGCTTCAGCTAAAGGGTGCAGTCCATCAGCAAAGGGTTGAGGTTTTCTCCTAATGGGGAGATGGTGTGCTTCGTTATCAGGGTCGATTGTGTGTGCCAGATGTAGATGGGTTGAGATAGCAGATTTTGACTCAGGCTCATAGTTCCAGATATTCTAATCACCCTTGTGCCACCAAGATGTACCGTGATCTACGGGAAGTCTATTAGTGGAATGGTATGAAGAGGGACATAGCCGGATTTGTGGCTAAGTGTCCCAACTGTCAGCAAGTGAAGGTAGATCATCAGCGACCGGGTGGTATGACTCAGGACATTAATCTTCCTACTTGGAAATGGGAATCTATCACTATGGATTTCATCACTGGTTTGACTCGTACTCGAAGGCAACATGATTCTATTTAGGTGATTATCGATCGGATGACTAAGTCATCCCACTTATTGGCTGTTAAGACTACGGATTCAGCAAATGATTATGCCAGACTCTACATTCGGGAGATAGTTAGATTGCATGGTTTTCCTTTGTCTATCATTTCAGATAGGGGTACTCAGTTTACATCCCAGTTTTGGAAGTCTTTTCAGAAAGGTCTTGGTACTCATGTTAAGCTTAGTACAACTTTTCACCCTCAGACGGATAGCCAGGCAGAGTGTACTATTCAGACTTTGGAGGATATGTTGAGAGCTTGCGTGATTAATTTCAAAGGTAATTGGGATGATCACTTACCTCTTATCGAGTTTTCCTACAACAACAACTTTCATTCTAGCATCTAGATGGCTTCTTATGAGGCACTTTATGGTCGGAGGTGTAGATCTCCTATTGGTTGGTTTGACGTAGGTGAGGCAGCTTTGATTGGTCCAAATTCAGTTCATGAGACTATGGAAAAGTTTCAGATCATTAGAGAAAGGTTGAAGACCGCTCAGAGTCGACAAAAATCATATGTTGATGTGAGGAGAAGAGAATTGGAGTTTGAAGTTGATGATTGGGTTTTTGCGAAGGTGTCACCCATGAAGGGTGTGGTGAGATTTGGTAAGAAAGAGAAGCTTAGTCCCCACTATATAGGTGCTTATCGGATTCTAAGGAGAGTAGGTAGTGTTGCTTATGAGTTGGATTTGCCAACAGATTTAGAAACGGTTCATCCAGTCTCCCATGTTTCTATGTTGAAAAAGTTTATTGGTGATCCGACCTTGATTGTTCCTTTGGAATATGTGAGTGTGAAGGATAACCTTACTTATGATGAAGTTCCCGTGGAGATTCTTGATCATCAGATTCGGAGGTTGAGAAACAAAGAAATCGCTTCGGTAAAGGTCCTTTGGAGAAATAATCTAGTTGAGGGAGCTACTTGGGAAGTAGAAGCAGCCATGAAAGACAAGTACCCTCATCTCATTCCTTCCGATTCAATTTTAGCTTAAGGTAATAGTTTCCTCCTTAGTATGTCCCTCTGATCCTAGTCCACCAGTTTATCCAATGATCCTA
Organism: Jaltomata sinuosa; assembly: GCA_003996215.1. Classification (NCBI taxonomy): domain Eukaryota; kingdom Viridiplantae; phylum Streptophyta; class Magnoliopsida; order Solanales; family Solanaceae; genus Jaltomata; species Jaltomata sinuosa. The sequence goes on along the minus strand of QJPP01002238.1, from coordinate 117,730 downwards.
GCATGCATTCATGTTTTCCGAAGTTAGTTTTATGATGTTTTAAATTGAAAATCTCGGTTTTCATGTTTATCCTTGAGTTTTCATGTTTTGTTGCTTGGTTGGGCTATTTTCTCTCCAGTTTTCCTTGCTTAGTCTTCATTCGAGGATAACTGATCCCAAAGGAGAGATATTGTAACACCCCGGAATTCGATCCAACTTTCAAACTTAGAAAATCTGAGAATTTTGAATTTTCCAGGAATTATGGGTCCAAACCACGAATCGCGGTTTGAACCACAGACCATGGAATGGAGTCATGGTTCATCCTTGCTGATTCTGTCTCTGGTCTGAGAAACACGAGTTGGTTTTACGGACTGTGGTTCAAACCACAGCTCATCTTGTCCACTTCTGGAATTAGATCAGAGGGCTGACTGTTTCCTTCAACAATCACGAGTTGGTCTACGGATCGTAGTTTGAACTACGGTCCATCCTGTTGACCCGTAGAACTCCTTATACAACTTGAATGTTGAGCCTAGAACTACGACTAAGTCTACGGACCGTATTTGTAACACCCAAAACTTCCAAGCCCAGAATAAAATCAAAAAACCAGTAGAGAATAAAAATTTTAGAAAAAATTCAAGTTTCCAGGAATCACGGTTCAAGAGTACGGACCGTAGTTTGGAACTATGGACCGTCATCTCGAACTGTAGTTTTAGTTCCAATAACTCTCCAGTACATGGTCCAGGAAATATAGTTAGGACCACAGACCATAGTTTTGAACCACGACTCGACCTGTCATACGTGGCTTCCCTGAATCAGAGGACCCCCAGTTCTAGTCCCAGAAACTGCGAGTTAGTTTATGGACCGTACTTCAGAGGAACAGTCCGTCTTTTGATTCATGGAAATCCCCAGGCTAAGTCAAATCCCAAGAACCACGAGTCACATGATGAACCGTCTTTCAGAAGAATGGTTCGTCCTATTGAGTCGTAGTTCCTGACACCAGAGACCTCTTAAACTCTTAGGCAGCACCACGACTCAGGTTGACGGTCCATCGTCCAGTAGTACGGTCCGTCATCTAGAGTCGTGATCCCTGAGTCACATTTTCTGCAGAAATTCTTTTAACTTTCCCAAGGGTATTCTGAACTTTTCCTTTCCTTTTTAAGGCCTAAGTTACGCCATTTTATATAGTTTAAGCCTAAATAAGTAGCCTAAAACTACCTAAATCATTCATTCCCCTAAATTCTTTAAACTTAGAATGAAAATAAGAGAAAGAGGCGACAGTTTTCCTCCAAGAACAAGCAGAGGTCTTTATCAAGTTCAGACCCAAAAATCCAAGGATTTCTCCATGGGTTTCTTCACCAGGTATGTGAGATTTCACTAGTGGGTTCCTTTCACCCATTAGGTCCCTAGATTCCAGTCAATCTTCAGTTTTGTCCACGAATGTTTCATACCTAGGGTTCCAAATTCTCAGGGACTTATCGCAATTCAATTATTATAGTGTCTATGCTATTGACTACATGTTTCTTGGAGATTTAGAGTAGTTTCATGCATAAGGCTCAAAGACCCTAGCTTGTAGGAATTCCAGTATTCCATGAATTTAGCTTGCTAGGCAGATCAATTATATGTTTATGCTTCAAAAATTGAATGCTATACCCTTCAGCCTGTGTATGTTGCATTCTCAGTCATTTATCAGTGTTTTGAGATATCCTTTATTTTAGTACATTATCACTTACATTCAGTGGGAGTAGACTTAGTACCTAGCGGATGAGGGGATGAAGGCTTAACTGTCAGTTTAGGCTAAGACCTTTAGTAACAGTCCCCAAGTCCCAGAACTACGGCGCCACCGTAGGTATTAAAGGGGCCAGCTGCCAGACTAGGATGCACCTCCTTGCCACTTTAGGATACCAATAGTGGATCCACGTCAGACTTGTTCGTACTTTTGGCAAGGTATGAACACCCTTCCATCCAGGGTTACAGGTTTTGCCCCATAGTTAGCTCAACTTTGGGTATGTCGGTTAGTAGTGTCTCCCACAGTCAGATTCATGTACATTGACCTTGTATCCAGTACTTATGTTCACTATTCAGTTCAGCATGTTATTTCATGATTTATACTTGGTCATTGCATTCAGTTAAGTTTTTAGTTATGTTGCAGTATATCTATTTTCATGTTCAGTTCTATATTGTCCAGCTTTGTACATATCCTGCATGCTCAGTATATTCAAAGTACTGACGCATACTTTTGTGCTATATCATTTTATGATGTAGGTTTAGGCACTCAGCATCCAGACCGCGTTTAGTTTGACTTCCGGTCTGTATCCAGTATCTCAGTTGGTGAGTTCTCGGTAATTCGAGGATGATAGACATGATTATATCTTCCGCATTTACTTACAGTTTCAGATTTATTAGAGTTAGCTGGGGGCATGTCCCAACAACTCCTATTCAGTTATAAGGCTTTCAGATATAGACTAGATTCAGCAGTTGTAGTGTGGTTCTCAGTCATCACTATGTTTTTATATACTTTATATATTCATATTCTTGGGTTCTTCCCGTTTTCATATATTAAAACTATTTTAGCTTCCGCACAGTGCATGTCGTAACCTGAATTTGTATAGATGTGCCATGCCATAGGTTAACTTGGGGTCACTTATGACACTAAGCACTGTGTTGCACCCAGGGGATAGCTTCAGGGCATTGACAAACTTGGTATCAGAGCATAAGGTTTAAGTGTCCTAGGATGTCTGAAAGCCGCGTCAAGTAGAGTTTTCCTCATAGTTGTGAAGCGCGCCACACTTTTTGGGGAGAAGCTATGAGACATTATTAGGAATAAATTTCCTTCTTTCCTTTCCAGCTCGTGCTATAGAGCATAATCTCTATTTAATCTTCCTCTATTCTAACTCATGCTCTTCGCATTTCAGAAAAATACCTCCCAGAAGAGCTAACGCTAGGAACCAGCCAATAGATTCAGCATACCCATTGAACGATTAGGTTACGCATGCCGAATTCAGGGCTGCTTTTCAAGTGCTTGCTCAGGCCATGACCGCACAAGTTAATCAGCAGGTTGCGGCGCCAGCTCTACCTTAGGTTAATGCTGCTACAGCCAGAATCCGAGACTTCACTCGGATGAACCCTCCAGAGTTTCATGGGTCCAAGTCAAAAGAGGATCCCCACGAGTTCTTAGAGGATATTCAGAAAGTGACAAGCATTATGGGTGTCACTCCAGTAGAGAGTGCAAACTTGGCTTCCTATCAGCTGGAAGGGGTGGTTTATACTTGGTACCAGCAGTGGAAGGAATCTCGTTGTGCCAATGCAGGACCAGTGACTTGGGATCTTTTCAAGACTGCTTTTCTGGACCAGTTCTTCCTACTAGAGCTCAGGGAAGCCAAGGTTCAAGAGTTGATCAACCTAAAGCAGAATGACATGAGCATAAAGGACTATGCTCTGAAGTTCACTCAGTTATCCAAGTATCCCCCGACAATAGTAGCTGACACTAGAGCTTGTATGAGTAAGTTCGTGTCCGGTGTATCTGGTGATGTGGTCAAGGAATGCAAGACTGCAATGCTCATTAAGGAAATGGATTTCTCCAGGATGGTTACTTATATTCAGCAGATTGAGGAGGAAAAGATCAAGAAAAGGGTAGGTGATACTAAGAGGGCTAGGACAGGTGATTACAACCACTTTCAGCTGAGGTCAGAGGATGGCAACCGCTCTCAATATCGCCAGAAGAATTTAGCTCTAGCTCTATCTACTGCCAGTGCCCCAGTGCCTAAGTTCAAATAGGATAGGCGGTATAGAGCGTCTGGCTCCAAGTTCCAAGGTACGATTACTAGTGGGCGCACTAATCATGTATGTAAGAAGTGTGGTAGGAACCACCAAGGTGAGTGCATGGCAGGCAGCGGAAATTGCTTTGGGTGTGGTAAGCCAGGCCACATGATGAGGGATTGTCCCACTGCTTCTCAGAAGGGTAAGGATGTTCTCCCACAGGCTCAGACTGGTTCTACAGCATCCCCAACAGGTCTCCCCACTTAGCAGGGTGCCTCATCTGGAATAAGTGGTGGTAAGCGCCAGAACAGGTTATATGCTCTTCAGGCTCGATAGGACCAGGAGGATTCTCCTGATGTAGTCACAGGTACATTGCAAGTATTTAATACTGATGTTTATGCATTGTTAGACCCAGGGGCTACGCTTTCCTTTATAACTCCATATATAGCAGCAAATTTTGGTGTCAGTCCATAAACTCTCCCAGAACCCTTCTTAGTCTCTACTCTAGTTGGTGACCCAGTTATAGCTAGACGGGTATACAGAAATCGCCAAGTCACAGTTTCCTAGAAAGTCACCTCAGCAGATCTTGTAGTGTTAGAAATGGTAGACTTTGATATCATTCTAGGCATGGATTGGTTACATTTCTGTTATGACTCGGTCGATTGTAGAACTAGGATCGTTTGGTTTTAGTTTCCTAACGAGCCATTCCTAGAGTGGAAGGGTAGCAACTCAGTGCCTATAGGTCATTTTATCTCCTACCTTAAGGCCAAAAAGATGATTTCCAAGGGATATATCTATCATCTTGTGCGGGTTAAGGATTCAAACTCTTAGACCCCAACTCTTGAGTCAGTCCCAGTAGTAAATGAGTTTACAGAAGTGTTCCCAGAAGATCTTCCTGGAGTTTCTCTCGAAAGGGAAATTGACTTCGGAATAGATCTCCTTCCAGATACCCAGCCTACTTAGACTCCTCCTTACATAATGGCTCCATCTGAGCTTAAGGAACTGAAAGAACAGCTGAAAAACCTTTTAGATAGGGATTTGTCAGACCCAACATCTCTCCATGGGGTGCTCCAGTGTTGTTCGTGCGTAAGAAAGACAGTTCTCTCAGGATGTGCATCGACTACCGTCGTTGAAAAAAGTCACAATCAAGAACAAATACCCCATCCCTAGGATTAATGACTTGTTTGACCAGCTTTAGGGTGCTAGTTATTTCTCTAAGATAGATCTCAGATCCGACTATCATCTTCTCAGAGTCATAGATAGTGACATCCCGAAGACAGCCTTCAGGACTCGGTATGGTCACTACGAATTTGTTGTTATGTCTTTTGGACTAACTAAAGCTCCTGTAGCTTTCATGGACCTAATGAACAGGGTATTCAAACATTATTTGTACTTGTTCGTTATTGTTTTCATTGAAGATATCCTTGTTTATTCTCGAAATAAGGAGGAGCATGTGACTCATCTGATGGTTGTTCTACAAACACTGAAAGATCACAAGCTGTTTGCTAAGTTCAGCTAGTGTGAATTCTGGTTACAGTATGTTGCTTTCCTTGGTCATGTGATATCCAGAGAAGGGATCCGTGTTGATTCCTAGAAAATTGAGGCAGTAAAGCACTGGCCCATACCCACTTCTCCGACCGACATCAGGAGTTTATTGGGCTTGGCCGGTTACTACCAGAGATTTGTTGAAGGATTTTCATCCATAGCTGCCCTATTGACCAAGTTGACTCAGAAAAAGGTCAAATTTTAGTGGTCAGATGAGTGTGAGAAGAGTTTCTTAGATCTAAAGACAAGGTTGACTACAACACCTGTCTTGACTTTACCAGAGGGTTCATATGGCTATGTGGTTTATTGTGATGCATCCAGAGTCGGCCTGGGCTGTGTTTTGATGCAGTAGGGTAAGGTCATAGCTTATGCTTCCAGGTAGCTTAAGGCCCATGAGAAAAACTACCCGAATCATGACCTTGAGTTTGCAGCAATCGTGTTTTCCCTAAATATTTGGAGACACTACTTGTATGGTGTTCATGTTGATGTGTTCACAGATCATAAGAGCCTCCAGTACGTGTTCACCCAGAAAGAGTTCAATCTTCGCCAGAGGAGGTGGCTTGAGTTCCTCAAAGATTATGACATGAATGTGCTCTACCATCCAGGTAAGGTCAATGTAGTAGCTGACGCTCTCAGTTGACTGTCTATGGGTAGTGTATCTCATATTAAGGAAGATAAGAGAGAATTAGCCAGAGATGTTCACCGGCTCGCTCGCTTAGGGGTCTGCCTTATGGACACGTCAGATGGTGGTGTGATAGTTCAGAATGCGTCAGAATCTTCATTGGTAGTGGAGGTTAAGGAGAAACAGGATAGTGATCAGCTGAAGGGTGCAATTCATCATCTGAGAGTTGAGGTTTTCTCCCAAGGGGAAGATGGTGTACTTCGTTATCAAGGTCGCTTATGTGTTCCTAAGGTGGGTGAGTTGAGGCAGCAAATCCTTTTAGAAGCCCATAATTCTAGATATTCCATTCATCCAGGTACCACTAAGATGTACCATGATCTACGAGAAGTCTATTGGTGGAACGGCATGAAGAGGGACATCGCATATTTTGTGGCTAAGTGTCCCAACTGTCAGTAGGTTAAGGTAGAACATCAGAAACTAGAAGGTGTGACTCAGGAAATTAGCATTTCTACTTGGAAGTGGAAAGTGGTCAACATGGATTTGATTATGGGTTTACCTCGTACTCGCAGACAACATGACTCCATTTGGGTGATAGTGGACAGGATTACTAAGTCAGCTCACTTCTTGGTAGTCAAGATTACAGAGTCATCGAAGGAGCGAGATAGTCAGGTTGCATGGGGTTCCCTTGTCTATCATCTCAGATAGAGGTCCTCAGTTTACATCTCATTTCTGGAGATCTTTACAGAAAGGTCTTGGTACTTAGGTGAATCTCAGTACAACATTTCATCCGCAGATGGATGGTTAGGTAAAATGTACCATTCAGACCTTAGAGGACATGTTGAGGGCTTGAGTGATCAATTTCAAAGGTATTTGGGATGATCACCTACCTCTCATAGAGTTTGCCTACAATAACAGCTTCTATTCCAGCATTCAGATGGCCCCATATGAGGCCCTCTATGGGTGTAGATGTAGGTTACCTATTGGTTGGTTCGAAGTAGATGAAGCAACTTTTATTGGACCAGATTTGGTACGTGAGGCTATGGAGAAATTTCAGCTCATCAGAGATAGGCTAAAGACAGCTCAGAGTCATCAGAAGTTCTATGCAGATGTTAGGAGAAGAGACTTAGAGTTCAAAGTTAACGATTGGGTTTTCCTGAAAGTTTCACCCATGAAGGGTGTAATGAGATTTAGAAGGAAAGGGAAGCTCAGTCCCAGGTATGTAGGTCCTTACAGAATCCTAAAAAGGGTGAGTAATATGGCATACGAGTTAGAGTTTCCATCAGAACTAGCACCAGTTCATCCAGTCTTCCATATTTCCCTGTTGAAGAAGTGTGTGGGGGATCTAACTTCGATAGTACCTTTGGAGAGTGTGGATGTGAAGGATAGCCTCCCCTATGAGGAGGTTCCAGTCGAGATTATTGACCGTCAGGTTCGTAGGCTGAGAAATAAAGAAGTCATTTCAGTGAAAGTTTTGTGGAAGAATCAGTCCGTAGAAGGAGCTACTTGGGAAGCAGAAGCAGCCATGATGTCCAAGTATCCCCCACCTCTTTCCCTCCGATTCAGTTTCAGCTTGAGGTAAATAATTCCTCTCCAGTCTCTCAATCTACTCTTGTGAAATTCAGTCTTAGCACCTTGTTCCATCAGTTACCCTTGCATTTCAGCATACTTGCATGTTTATGGAACTCAGTTCAGTAAGATATCAGTTTCTAGTACTCTATTGATATGGATTGCAGATCTTCCCCTCCAAAGTCAGCATATTCAGTCTTCATTCGAGGATGAATGATCCCAAGAGGGAGATATTGTAACACCCCAGAACATCCAAGCACAGACTAAGCTCAAAAAATCAGTAGAGAATAAAAATTTCAGAAAAAAATTGAGTTTCCAGGAACAACGGTTCAAGAGTACAGACCGTAGTTTGGAACTACAGACCGTCATCTTGAACCGTAGTTCAAGTTCTAGTAACTCTCCAGTACATGTCCCAGGGACTACGGTTAGGACCACATACCATAGTTTAGAACCACGCCTCGACCTATCATACGTGGTTTTCCTAAATCAGAGGACCCCTAGTTCTAGTCCCTAAAACCATCAGTTGGTTTACGAACCGTACTTCAGAAGAACGGTCCGTCCTTTGAGTAATGGAAATCCCCAGGCTAAGTCAAATCCCAGGAACTACGAGTCACATGAAAAACCATTATTCAGAAGAATGGTCCATCCTTTTGAGTCGTAGTTCCTAATACCATAGACCCCTAAAACTCTTAGGCAGGACCACGACTCAGGTTGACGGTCTGTCATCAAGGAGTACGGTTTGTCATCCGGAGTCGTGATCTCTGAGTCGCGTTTTCTGCAAAAATTCTTTTAACTTTCCCTGGGGTATTTTAGACTTTTTCTTTACCTTTAAAGGCCTAAGCTATGTCATTTTATGTCGTTTAAGCCTAATTAAGTAGCCTAAAACTACCTAAAACATTCATTCCCCTAAATTATTTAAACTTAGAAAGAAAATAAGAGAAAGAGGCGACAGTTTTCCTCCAAGAACAATCAGAGGTCTTCATCATGTTCAGCCCCAAAAATCCAAGGATTTCTCCGTGGATTTCTTCACCAGGTATATGGGATTTCACTAGTGGGTTCATTTAACCCATTAGGTCCCTAGATTCCAGTCAGTCTTTAGTTTTCTCCATGAATGTTTCAGACCTAAGGTTCCAAATTCTAAGGGACTTATCGCAATTAAGTTATTATAGTTTCTATGCTATTGACTACATGTTTCTTGGAGATTTAGAGTAGTTTAATGCGTTAGGATCAAAGACCCTAGCTTGTAGGAATCTTAGTATTCCATGAATTTAGCTTGCTAGGCAGATCAGTTATATGTTTATGCTTCAAAAATTGAATGCTATACCCTTCAGCCTGTGTATGTTGCATTCTCAGTCATTTATCAGTGTTTTGAGATATCCTTTATTTCAGTACATTATCACTTACATTCAGTGGGAGCAGAATTAGTACCGAGCAGACGAGGGGATGAAGGCTTAACTATCAGTTTAGGCTAAGACCTTTAGTAATAGTCCCCAAGTATCAGAATTACGGCGCCACCATAGGTATTAAAGGAGCCAGCTCTCAGACTAGGCTGCACCTCCTTGTCCCTTGACGACACCAGTAGTGAATCCACGTTAGACTTGTTCGTACCCTTGGCAAGGTATGAACACCATTCCATCCAGGGTTATAGGTTGGGCCCATAGTTAGCTTAACTTGGGATATGTCGGTTAGTAGTGTCTCCCACAGTCAGATTCATGTGCATTGACCTTGTATCCAGTACTTATGTTCAGTATTCATATCAACATGTTATTTCATGATTTATACTTGGTCATTGCGTTTAGTTTAGTTTTCATTTATATTGCAGTACATCTATTTTCATGTTCAGTTCTATATTGTCCAGCTTTGTACATATCCTGCATGCTCAGTACATTCAAAGTACTGACGCATACTTTTCTGCTACATCATTTTATGATGTAGGTTTAGGCACTCAACATCCAGACCGCATTTAGTTCGACTTCCGGTCCGTATCCAGCAGCTCAGTTGGTCAGTCCTCAGTAGTTCAAGGATGATAGACATGCTTATATCTTCCGCATTTACTTACAGTTTCAAATTTATTAGAGTTAGCTAGGGGCATGTCCCAGAAACTCGTATTCAGTTAGAAGGCTTTCAGACATAGACTAGATTCAGCAGTCGTTAGTGTGGTTCTCAGTCCACACTATGTTTTTATATACTTTATATATTCAGATTCTTGGGCTCTTCCCGCTTTCATATATTAAAATTGTTTTAGCTTCCGCACAGTGCATGTCGTAACCTGAATTTGTATAGATGCGTCATGCCATGGGTTAGCTTGAGGTCACTTATGACACTAAGCATCGTGTTGCGCCCAAGGGGTAGCTTTGGGGTATGACAGTAGTTCATTCTATGGCCCGTACTGTAAACTCATATAATGTCTTCTGCAGGCTGACTCTTTGGCCAGGAACCACGAGTGGAAACCATGAGCCGTGGTTCAGTCTACGACTCGTGGAATCCATCCGTGATTTCTGAAGCCGACCCCTTTTCCAGCTTTTTCCTAATTAATTTCTAAGGGTATTTTGTAATTAACCAGCCTTTTATCTCTTAAATGAGGTCATTTTGGGCAATTCTAGGAGGGTTTTAACTTCACTTAGCTAAGTTCTTTCCCTTAAGCCCTCATTCAATCTAAAAGAGGCAAAAAGGTCTTCTTCTCTCAAGCTCCAAGCTCCCATCTAAGGATTCATCTTCAAGCCTCCATTCTTATCATCTAATGCTTAGAAAGTTTCAATTAAGGTATGTGGGTATTCAATAAGGGAATCCCTTCACCCTTATGCCCCAAACCCCAATCTTCTAAATTGAATTTATAGATTTCTAAATTAGGGTTCTTATCCAAATTGAGGGAAATTGATGGGATTTGTTTTAAAGTATTAATTCAAGACCTCTTATTCGTTATCCATGTTTTAATTGAGTTTCCTTAAGTATTTATAAAAGCCCATATGATTGATGATGAATTCTAGCATGATTTTATTGAATTACATGTCTTCAAGTAAAATTGGTATGTTTAGATAACATGACCTCTATTTTAATGAAATTGCATGCCTAATTCTGTAAACTATGATTTTAGAAAGGAAAGTATATTTTGAATTATGGTTATGCAAAGCTTTAAGACTCATGATTTGTAAATTGCATAGCATCAGATATGTGCTTATGCTTTTCCAACCATTATGGATATTAGATATGTCCCTATGTTTTATGAAAGGTTTGGCATCCAAATATGTCTACCTAAGTTATGAACACTTTTGACATCAGATATGTCACAAGTATTATGAGATGTATGTATATGTTTTGGGAGTAGTATTTAGCATCGAGCAACGAGGGTTCAATTATCCAAGTCCAAAAACTACGTTGCCAGCGTATGTTATGTATCATATGATGGGCTTATGAAAGTGGTTCCACTCTTTATTATCATGGTTCCCTTGCCTTAGCGGGGCATAGGGCAGCTTTGCCAACTAGGGTGATATGGTTAGATTATGGTGTTCTTTATCTTGGCAGGGTTCGGAACAACTTTTCTAACTAGGGTTATATAGTTAGATTCCATGTAACTCACATGGTCTATTGTTGATTATAAGAAACTCTCGTATAAAAGCTTTTCAGTTTAAGTTATATGATACTCTACTTTTGAAGTTGATCTTCTATTTCATGTATTACGTTTAACTACAATTTTACTCATGAATTCTCTTATTATGCATGGCTTCAATCTTTCAAGCATGATTCAAGTACGTTTATATTTATTGTTGCATAGACTCATATATTCAGTATATCCTATAGTACTGACACATTTTGCACTGCATCCTTTTATGATGTAGATTCAGGCACCTGCCTTCAGACTCGTGGCTCGACTACACCAGACATTCAGCTGATTATTGGTGAGTCCTCATTATTCGAGGACTAGAGTTAGAGCGTCTATCTTTATGCTTTCATTTCAGATTCCGACTTAGCTGGGGTCTTGTCCCAGTAACTCTTTATGACAGTTAGAGGCTTTTCAGACATAGACAGTATACGAGTCTCCTTTGGGATTTGTATTCCTATTTGAGTTGATTATCTATACATTTGATTTTGAATCTTCCTATTATGCTTCCGCATGTCTACTTGAATTATATGAGTTATGCTATGACCAAGGGTTAACTTTGGGCACTTGTGGTCCCAGGTCCCGTGTTACGTCAAGGGGGTAGCCTCGGGGTGTGACACAAATTATATAAAGTAATATAAGAAATCAAGTTAATTAATATTTCTTTTTATCCCAATTTATGTAGTACCTTTTAAAATAATTCAAATTTAAAATTTCTATTTTTATGAGTTAATGACATAATTTTTTAGTCACACAAATGTTAAGATATTTTAGAGAATAAATTTTCAAGAGAAAAAAATTATACTTTCGTGTACAGTCAAATATGTAATGAAATGAAACAAAAAGAATATTACTATATCATAATATTTAATTTGTAATTTTTTTAAAGATTTAACTTTACCTAATACTCAATCAGTAGCTCAACATGAATAAAGTTAAAAGAACATATAACATTAGTTTCATTAGAACTTTTTGAGAAGTTGATTGGAGAGATAGTAAAGTTTAATTTCTTCTTTTTTTAAATATAATGTTTATCTTCAGTATGGTATGCGATAAATAAACTATCAAAATAATGAATATCATACTGAAGTATATAGTTATATAAATAATTTATATATGTTATTATAATACTAACAAATAAACAACCTAGTATTAGTACAAAACTAAATGCTTAGACGTTGAAACTTTGACTACTCTATCTTGAGTAGAATATTTTTTGTGTGTAATTGATTAATCAAGATATCTTTTTTTTAAAATTCAAAGTCACAATTCTTCTATTATATGAGTACATATATAAAAGTCAAAAATTTAAAATTGAACAAACTATGATTATCGATTTACCATATTTAAATATCAAAGTTGAACTTAAAAATACTAAATCATATCAAATTAATTTGGTATCATAATAATATTATTAAAAATTGAAAAACCAAAACAACCAAAATGAAATTTCAAATACTACATCATATTCTATCATACCCATTCATAGAGTTTGTTGATTTTTTTTTTTTAACAAGGCTCCACATTGTCAAGAAGCAAGAGCAAATATGCTGCAAATGAAATATTGGGCCTTCAAAATTAAATGTAACTAACCCTTTCATTAAAAAAGTAGGCATCATTGAATTTTTTTTAAAAAAAGTAGAAGTCCAAAGTGAAATGATGATACTATCTCCGCGATGAAGCAAGCACATTGACGGAGTCATGCTTGCTTAACTCCCAACTCCCTCTTATATAATAAGAGAATTTTTGGAAAAAATAAGTATACGTGCATGTGACTGGATTCTAAAGCGGGAGCTTTGGGAGGTTTTGAACACCCTTTGGTCGTTGAGCTATCGCTCTCAGCTCTATCAAGGGTGTGCAAAATGAATTATTTATCCTATTATAAATAATATATGACCTATGTATACCACATAATTTTTCGACGAAGAGTGTTGGCTGACCACCCTTCAACCACTGTAGCTCTGCCCCTGATCCTTTTGGTGGTGATGTGGCAAAAAAAGTTAAAACAATCCTCTTAATGTGCATGGAAGTGAAAACAGAGTTGGAGATTGACCAAAACAGGAACGTATACTATTTTCTAAATAGATGTTATAGATCTAATTACATTTAAAACTAAGATATTTGTTTGTAAATTTGTTTGAGCTTTTTGCTAGATTGCTTTTTATGTCATCTAATAAAGGTGGCCTTCCACATTTTAATTATATATAAAAAAAACCTTAGATCTTTTGTTGAAAGTGGTGTCACCCACACCTTAGTGAAATCCTTCATAGTCTCTCCTAAGGCATCAATCTTTGCTCCTCACATATATATAGATTTATAAGCCAGAAACATATACATAAACAATAGTCAAATCCCACATCTATCTATCTATTTATCTATCTATCTATCTATCTATCTATCTATCTATCTATCTATCTATCTATCTATCTATCTATCTATCTATCTATCTATCTACCTACCTACCTACCTAGCTACTTAGCTACCTAGTTACCTAGCTAGCTATTTAGCCATCTCTCTATCTATATCTATATCTATCTCTATCTATCTATCTCTATCTATCTACCTACCTACCTATCCATATCTATCTATCTATCTATCTATCTATCTATCTATCTATCTATCTATGTATCTATGTATCTATGTATCTATGTATCTATCTATCTATCTACCTACATACCTACCTATCTATCTACCAATCTATCTACCCTATCTATTTGCCTACTATCTACCTACCTATCTACCTACCTATCTATCTAGCTATCTCTCTATCTATATCTATATCAGTCTCTATCTATCTATCTACCTACCTATCTGTGATGATCCGATTTCTCAGGTCATGATGGCACCTACAATCACCCAGTAGGCAAACCAATTCACATAGCTCGGAATAGTTAGTAATGGGCTACTACCTAACTAGTACGCATAATAATCAGAAGCAGAATATAAGATAAAACAAAGCGGAAGCAATAACCTGAATATATACAATGAAACTACACCAACACCAAGACTTGGTATCGACAGTACAAAAGCTTCTAATAGAATACAAGTATTAGAAGTAACAAAAGATAAGTACAACTGTCTCCGAATATACAAAGAGTAACAACACAAAAAATGAGAGGTGGTCAAGCCCCGGTCCGCAGGTGATCACCCTAATCTCGAAGATCCAAAAGCTGCACGAGTCTCCAATGCGAACAACGGTGAAAGCTCAATTAATATCTGCACAAAAAATATGCAGAAGTGTAGTATAAGCACCAATTGCTAAGCAATGGGTACCCAGTAGGCATCATCGGTCGACTGAGCGCATATAATATATAAAAACAGTAAGTAGCAGATAGCAAAAAAGCAGTCACGGAAGCAAAAGATAAAGCACAATGAACTAACACGGAGAATAGACAACCAAGGGTTATAAGCAAACAATGCTAGCAAAAAAGATATATACACATAGAACGCATGTGAAGGGAGGAAACACACACCTGGAGTCCTTGCACAATAAGAGTATAAATAAAGAGAGAGGGAGTTAGGAACATGACGGTATACTGGTAACCTCAAGTAAAAGGGAAAGGAGGAAGTAAGCCCACATAATCAACTAGAAGTCATACAATAACGAAATCATTCATAAAACAACAACTTTCAAAAGAAACATAAACCGGGATCAATCTCATGATTTCAAACCTAGAAGGGAATACTCAGCCACAAGTACCAAGAACTACTACTCAAATCATAATAAATAATAGAATCGGAAACCCACAATCTACTTAGGAGACTGCACAATAGTGCCTCAATAATACATGACTCACTAGTCCCTCAATACTCAAAGTGCAATAATCGGAGCCTCAACAGGCTAACAATTATTCATCAACTAAGAACTGAATGCCAAGACAAGCTTTATATAAAGACGGGAGTAAATAATCTAACTACAGTCCCAATGGCCGCCCATACAACCGAGGAACGCAATCAAGTGAAAACAAATCCTTCGGCTACCCATATAACTGGAGAGTACACTAAACACACAGAAATCAAGGGTGGAATTTGAGTGAAATATGCATGATGATGATAATGATGGAACCAGTAATAGTAACTCTATATGCACCTCCCTCAGCACTCCGGCAGGAGGACCCATGGTGGGACGTACCCGTTATACACCATCCGGCATTGTATACCCTTCCTCTGGCACGCTTGGCCCCTTGGCCAGGTCCTGGAATGATAGGGCCCATGGAGGTCCCTAACCACCTACAGCAACAAACGTGAAATCTTAGAAAATTAGAACCTCGAATTACGTGCCCAAGATTGAACCGGGTCTAATAAAGTAGCAAAACCTCAATAACCCTTATAAAGGGTACCCGGAGTATTTTTGGGTCTAAATCAGTAGTAAAAGTCTCTATAACTATCTCAAAGGGTGCCTAGAGCGTATCCGAGTCTAAATCAGTAATAAAATCAAGTCTAGTGCTACGGTCCTGCCGAGCCTAGTATCAGTATGAAAACCAGAGAGAAAAATCATAGTACCACTTTTATCTCGAGAAAATCCACCAGTCAGTTCCAAATCTCAATTTTATCATTATTTAAACCGAAAATGGGCCCCTCGGGCCATGCAAAGTTCCAAAAATTAGTGATAGTCGGCCCGAAGCCAAAACAGTAGTAAAACATGTAGAAAAATCCCTTTTCACGAATGATATGCCCGCAGATAACAAGTTTAGCCAAAAATGGCTCACAAATATTTCTACCGGCCCTGCATAGGCTCAAGAGCTCTACAATAGATAATAACCAGCCTAAAAGGATATCTCTATACCCAGGACTTGCGGACATTCCCAAATAACCCACCATCAATGTTCCAGAGTCAATACAAGGCCACACAAGACCACAAGGGTAATATACAATACTACACAAATACTACAATCAATGTATGAAATAAACGAACAGAAAGACGGGCACGGTCTGGGGTACCAACCTAAAACAACCCACCCAAGGATACTAACTAATGTAGTTATAGCCTATATACGCAGAGTCTATATAGGAAAATCCATAACCTACCTGTCATTCGATGACTAGGTGCGGTAAAAACATCGTCCAGGTTCAAACTACTTCGAGAAGCTCCATTTCACGAAACCACTATCAATATAATAATCTACACATTAATATGCGACTAACGATACCCATAATGCTATAAACATAACCGGGTCAAAATTCAGGCCACAAACGGGCCCATAGGCCCCAAAACCCAAAACCAGAAATGAAAAATACACACGTGTTCCTTACCATTCCAGGAGCATATGCTCAAAATTTGAGCGGAAACGGACATGAAATGGGCTCCAAAACAACCCACCATGCAAGGATTTAAAGAGGGAAATCAAAGGGGAAAATAGGAATTAAAGAAAGAACTTACCCGTCTTAGAAGTCAACAAACGAGCTAGGATCGATGAAATATTATCGCCCAATCAGTTGGGGTCAAAAAAGGTGAAATATGGAGTATTTGGGGGTTCTTGCCTATGGAGGAACGGAGGTGTTATGTTTGGAGAAATGAAGATGGAAGAAGGAAAAGCCAACATAAAGTTGACTGCCTTGGCCTTCGCGAACGCGGCCAAGGCGTCGCCTTTGAGAAGAGAAAGGAGGGTGGCTGGCCAAATGCCCTTTGCGAACACGGCCAAGGCCCACGAATACAAAGAAAGAAATTGGGGCAGATGGAATTTGAACTATGCAAACGCGGCCAACTCCCCGCGTTCACGATGAACAAAATGGGCTATGACAGCAAGCAGCTGTCAAAGGCAGATTTTCACACTTTGGGTCCCCGGGAATGCATTTGGGGTCCCGCAAACACAAACGAACTAAGCTATTTGACTAGAAACGGTGTTCCAGATCTAATGGAATCGATAAAAATCCTATCGGAGGTTGATTTAATAAAAAGTGGTCCCCACACCCAAAATTAACCTCCAGCCAACTATTTCCAAAATGGAACCCAATGGCTGAAATCAAGCCTGAAAGCCTCGGGACTTAAACCAATGGTCCCTCTAACCAAAACTCGATGTTCTGGAGCTAACAACGCTAGCAAAATTTCAAATCAAGGTTGTATTGTCCAAAGGTTGACCAAAGTCAACCAAGCAAGTCGAACTGGCCTGAAAACACAGAACGATAGAGAATTCCAAGCTGAAAAGCTCTTAGATCCCACCCAAAGGTCCTACTAGACCAAAGTCCATGCTCCGGAGCTAACATAACTATCGGAATTCAATTCTAAGCACGTTCACCAAGAATGTTGACTGAAGTCAACGATTTCAAAAGCTTAAAACTCTAAAACAAGGAATGATCAAAAGACCAAACAAAGGGCTCGAGCATGAAACTACCAGTCCCAGCAAGCCATAAATGACTTGGTCCCGCTACAGGAAAGCTCTACCGGTACAAGAAAGGCGAACACACATAAATAACCGAAAGGGTCTTTACATCATCTACTACTAAAAAGGCTTTCGTACGCAAAATTCAAGAAAGAAGGAAATATTAATGATTAAAAGAACAGCGAATACACAATCCACATTACTCTCTCAGACACCCCAGGTAGCCTCTACGACTGGACAACACCAAACAGAATGAAACCACAAAAGGCAACCAAGCCTAAAACTCATTACTATAAAGGCCAGAATCCAAACTAAAACTCCAAAACACCAAGGGTCTGCCAACCCAAACTGGACCTCGAGAATCTCAACCAGAAGGCACCGACACAACACCAAGACCAGAGAAACAATGGGACCATCACACAGAAGTTGGATCTTTGAAACCACAACCAAGTTTACCAGAAAAGGCATCAACCCAAAACTCAAACCAATGAACCCGCTGATCCGCAAAGCTCTTTTATTCTGAATTGAATCCTTTTTGCACCATAAATAGGAAGTTGCATATAGGTCGCACACTCAAACCACCCTCGAAGCATCAACTGCTACACTAGAGATCCACAATCTTCGCTTATACTCTACCACGAAGGAAGTCACCCTTTATACTCAAGTTATATCAAAGGCAAGCTATAGACTACTAGCCTTTGCCATTCAAGATAATAATCTGAAGCATACCTTTTGAAACTGGAGTTGCATGTCTTGACTGACCATCAACAAGTGAACGAACACTCTTTATAACATCAACCTCGCTAAAGAAACCCAACTGAACCACCCATCTGGACCCAACTGAAATTTGCATATCAGGGTTAGGAAAAGCGAGAATAAACACCTTGTGTTGACAGAGAAACTCCCAAGCTATAGAACAAACCCAATCTCGTTGAATCATACCAAGTCTGAATCAACAGAAAATGAATGCACCAGGGCAACCTGCCCAACAGACCCAAACCAAAACCAAGATCCTGCAAGAAGTGTGGTAAGCCTACCACAAAGTCCATAGTCACCATTAAGCTCCAAACTTTGAGAAGTACTGCTGCTACTCTGAATACTCAAACACCATTCAGATTTGAAATAGCCTTACTAACCTCACCTCGTGAAGAAGTCCACCATTCCATGAATATCAAATGAAAACACCTCAAAGACAAAAGAAGGGTATCTGAACTCCAAGGTCGCCATCTAGCTATAGAAATACTGCATAACCCCTCAGCTTACCCCTTTGGCTCGAATCAAACACTCCACTGCATCATCACACAAACCACTAACTTCAAAGCATACCCGATACCAAACTCCTATCTCGTACTGGAGTAGTCTAACCAATGCTGGAACCCCACATAAAATACAACCCTTGAAGAATCAACTAAGCAAGCCTTCAAACACTTAGAATAAAAGCGCGACTACCAACCTCAATGCATCATTAGAACCCACAATAGCCTCGCTAGTCTCAACACGCACTATCTGATCACACATAATACACTATCGCTGATTCTCAAACTTACGCCACTGAGTTTGTCCAAACAAGGTAGAAGGAACCTCGAACTATCATGAACACAACTGAAATATTGGATGTCTAGTCAAACTTAATGGTTAGCCAAGGACTGGGTGTCAAAGGCCAACAACCATTACAAACCCAAAATAAAGAAGTTGGGTGGCCCGTACTCCACTACCTCCTGATGAACGCTCAAATCGTGCTCTCCAATTAAGAGGCCACGCTGATCGTGCAACAAAATAAAATTTATAAACCCAACAGATATCGGGGTCGTACCCAAGGGACCTGACCTAGCCAATTAGAGATTGTATGAGTTTATTTCAAGGCGAGAGTAATTTCTCAAACTAAAACAAGTTAAAAAAAGGGGGGAATTGGGAAAGTTGTCACTACTAACACAATTCAACCAAAAGAATTAAAACTAAAGATGGGTGTACCAAGTGATTTAGAAGACTAGGGATGCACATCCGATGGGGCGTTGCTTATAGGATAGGGTGATCATCAATTCACTTCTATTCTCGCTATTTGACACAAGTAGCATTGGTTATAGGTGTGAAATGTTTATCTCTCGATCAACATCCACATTTCCATTGATTTCGGGTAGAACACCATTGGTTTGATCAACAATCAACCAACCTATGCTTGGGGAGGTCACACTATCTCTAGCTTAGACCCTTAAATGGGAGATTCCTACGATAAGAGCTATTTCTAGCCTCAAATCTAGATGGATTCCCAAGTACCCACTAGAAATTTCACATCCACAACCATGAAATCCTCTTTCAAGCAATCACATAGTCAAGTAAAATAAACTAATGTTTGCAACCATTAATTTTATTGTTAAAACTTGGTGAAATTACTAGACCCATGTCAAATAAGCAATTATAAAGATGAATTAACAACACCCACATCCTTTAGCTAAGCACCCATCATCAATACACCCCTAGACAGGAGAATTTAGCCACTCATGGTAAGAGAAGAAGAGATACTATCTGGGTAAGTCAATATCCCCTCCATTATAGCTAAATCTTCAAGTTCTAGGATCAAATTAGGCACACAAATTGTTAACCAAGAGTTTTGGATTCAAAACCCTCACTCAATGGAGGTGGAAAATTGTTTACAAAGCAAAAACTATTCTCTAAGAATTAGGTCTGAAGTGTTGTATATACAATTTGAGCCTAAAATGGCATTTTATATGTTCCCAAGTCGTCACACAAAATTAGGACAAGTTTTCCCTTTCGGGAGGTGTGCGGTGCGACGTGCGGTTTGCACATCGCACCGCATGCACACCTGCTTCAATTCGACCAGTGACTTCAGCAACATTAGTGAGCTTCGTGAGAAGGTGGTGCATTTCACACCACGGGATGTGCGCATTGCACAGCGGCCGCACTCATTAGCAGAATCTTTAGCAACTTTAGCAGCTTCATACGTAGGAAGTGTGAACCACACCTCGGCTTGTGCGTGTCGCACAGCCACCGCATCTTGGTTCAGATTCTTCAGCTTTTCTCAACTCTTCACACTTAGATCCCTTTTGGCTGTTTTTGGGTCCATATCCTTGTTTTTCATCTTCTGTCAAAAGTACCTGTATAGACATCAATAAAGGCCATAAGAACCTCTAAATCGATTCAAAACATAGAAATAATTCATGGATATACGCTCAATGAGTTGGTAGATTACCGACTTATCAAACCCTCAAACTTGAACTATTACTTATCCTCAAGCAAGATACTCACAAGGCAAGGAATGAATTATGCTAAGGCTCAATCAAGACACAAAAGACTACTTTACACTAATTTAAGAAAAAGAAACAAACAAAAGACTCAAACAAAGGACTCAACTACTATGCTCATATAAATTTGAACCACAACAAACTCAAGGCAATTGGTCATTTCAAAACCTTTTTCAAAAGGACATCATGTCTGATTTAAAATCAGGGGAATTTGCCATTCAAAATAAGATATTTAAGCTTATAAGGTCATTGGCATGGACCGTCCAGGTTTGCCTCCAGATTCACCACACAACTTGTCTCATTCATTCCCCTAAATTGAAATAGAGACTCATGTTTCAATTCGAGTGCATGATGCCACTCACCACAAGAGAGAATCCCACTCATAATCATTCAATTCACAAAACACGAGATTATAGGAGAACCAAGAAGACTCTCACTCTCTCAAGAAAGTTCAAGTGCATGCGCATCGAACCATTGGCTTGCCCTTCATGTAAATCACCACAAATGTAGAGTAGCCAAGTTCAGAATCACCAAGGACTTGCGGGTTACGATATTGGCTAGGGCTAAGGTGAGGATATCATTTGGATCAAGTGACTACACCTCTATAATGCTCTTTGTTCTCATTTCGAACACCGCTCACATTTTCAATTTTAACTTCACCTTATTCCTCCCTCACTCAATCCAAGATTTCTTCTTTTCACTCATGATCATTCAAACTCCGTATACCACCTTCACTTGGTAGAACCTATTTTTTCTTTTCAATTTGCTCATTGGATTGATCTTTTGGAGTAATTTTCTATTAGAATTTAAGGTGCTACCTTCCACTTGAAGTGCATTTCTTTTCTTCTCCTCATTTGATCACATGCACCTCCAAACTTAGGCATTTGCCTATGTCATCTTTTGTTTCCCCCCCTAAACTTAGGCTTTTAGCCTACATTTCATTTTCAAGCAATTAGGGAGGATGGGTTCCAAGATAGAGGTTCCAAAAAGGTCAAGGTGTTGACAAGGTGCCAAAGAATGGTCACAAGCGCAAAGGGGTTCACTAGGATTTGATGTCATGGGAAGTCATTTGGGTGAAGTTGCTAACAAAAAGAGCCTAAGGCCATCTTCCAAGCTTGGTCAAACCTAGAATTTCGTCTTGAATCACATTCGGGGTAAGTTATAGATGACACTTATGCACAAGAATCAAGGTAAAGCCTCACCACACAAGGCATCATGCCACAAGACTTCTTTCATTAGTCTAACAATCAATTGGGGGAAATGATTTTTGACAAGCTATTCTGAGTTCATTAAACACTCGTTTGTGAGTCAATCAAGCCAAAGCGAAAGTGTGCAAGTCATGACAAGAGAATGCTTTTCCTTAAGAATTCATTTCTCCTCTTCCTTTTATTTTCAAAACAATTTTCCATGAGAAATATTTTGGTGGGCCCATTTTGAGGCAAGCAACTACAGACTCGATTCTAAACTAAACTTGGAATTTTTCCTTAAGAAAGTCGCCTCTAATTCTATCATAGGGAAATACCAACCCGGTTCGACACACAAAAACAAAAGAAAAGAAAAATAAAATAATCAAAACTTTTGCTCCTTGGGAAAGAATCGTGGTATTAAGAAAACCCTCAGAGTTTATTTCTAAACTACTATTAACAAGGTGATATCTGAATTTTATGCTAATGATTCATTTTAAAACAAGCCTCGACATTGGCCTTTAGCGCATTTGCAAAGCAAGGGTAGCAAGACAATGGAGCATGTAAGACTAACCCAGCAACACAATAAAAATCAAGCCCGAAAAGAGCACAAATAAGCTTAAAGTAAAACAAAACATAAAAGAAAATCACATTCATCCAAATAATCTAGCAGAATAGAATGTCAACAGGGACCGACAAGGGCAATAAAAGCAATAAAATGCCTGACAAGGGCAATAAAATGAATAAAATGTCTCAAGCCCACTCATGGGCACCAACTCAAGTAAGTAAAGCCACCCCTTCCCCATAAAAGGAGCATTGCCCTCAATGCTCATAGTGCAATGGGAAAAAGGGTGGAACTCCCTGGAGGATTAATCCTCATCATCAACATTGATGGCTGCTTCCTCATCAGAGACTCTCACACTTGGGCCAGCACCACCCTTTCGGGAGTGCGTGGAAAGTGTGGAGGCATGGAGGGCCCTCTGAAAATCTGGATCTTGATCATCGCCCAACTCTTGATCATCATTGCCAGGCAACTCCTCATCCTCATAGGCTGCAAACAAGCTATCCAAGGGACCGGGAATGGAATGAGGTGGAGGTAAGGTGGTCAGATCTGCTTCTACCACCGGAGCTTTACCTTTACCTTTCCAAACATCTTCCTGCAAAGTCTTGATTGACCCCTCAATGACATCAACTCTCTTTCATAGTGAGTTCAAGCTATCCACCACCCCCTTAACTGCACTCTTGACAACCTTGTTTATCATTCCGGGTAGTTTGGCAGCTAGGTCAACAAGCTGTTTCTGATTGATATGAGTTTTGTCAACCATGTCTTGAATTTTGCTTTTGGTCATTCAGGGGGCTGGGACATGTGTGCGTGCCTCAGAAGTAGCCCTGGAGGGGGGTAAAGTGTCTGCCCTAGCACCAAGCTCATGACCGTCAACTCCATTGAATTTCTCAACCCTTTGCTTCTTAAATCTAGGGGCGTCCCTCTCTGTTTTTCTATCAAGGTCGATGGCCCCAATAGCATGAGTGAATTCATCGTAACTGAGGGTAGGGACATCGGCCTTGGTATAAAGCTTAGTAATTAACACCGGGAAGGAAAAGAATCATTTCCTCGATGAACTTTTCTCCTTATCACCATAGCCGCTATTTCCCTAAAGTTTACATGCTCTCCCGTCATAATGGCCGCAATAAGAATGGCTCAGTCTTGGGTTATCTTATGATCATTTTGGGAAGTCAAGAAGCGGTTGCAAATAAGATCATACCAGAGATGAGCCTAGAAGATTGAGGACCTCCTTGGGATATCTCCCCCTATATTAGACCAAAGGGGAACATCTTGATCAATGACATGGGCTTTCTCCTAGTATGGCTTTGAGTCAGCCATTAACTTAGCCATGAGGGTTGGTGCATTATCAATTGGGTCCCCAATAGATAGCATTGTCGGCAGCGGGGGTGATGCTAAATTTCTTGCCCCTGACGATGACTGAGTCCAGGTTGGGAAATCTCTCCACAGGCCCTCTGTATCCTTTGGAGTCCTGTGTAGCCTGATAAGCTATGAAGAATTCTCGCACAATTTCCTTGTAGTACCCTCCTGGTACCTCCTGAAAGGGATGTCATTGTCGTTCAGCAAATTGTTGGTGCATGTTAGGTAGCTCCTCTTCGACCTCGCCCAAGTTGAAACTTTGCAACTCATTGAAGCCTCTGTCTTTGTCACACTTGTAGAAGGCTTTCATACCCTCTACTCCAAAATGGAGTCTCGCTTCTTCAGCAGCATACCTTTGCTTAGGTTGGCTTCCAGTGTTTTGCCTGTTTGAAATCATATTCTGCATACAGAGATTGTGAGCTAAAATAAAAACAAAACCTCAAAAGAAGTAAGCCAACTACAAAGGATGGAATGCAAAGGATTGGACAAACAAAGTGGGTAACTATTGTCTTGTGCGAACCACATGCGAAATGCACTAGGAGGTGTGCGCATCGCATGTGCTGTCGCACAAGCCAGCAAAACCTATAGAGATTTTCCAACTGAGGTGCGATGCTGTTGCGATTTGCACCACCAGAAGTGCGTGTCACACTAGGTGTCACCCCTCAGATCAGTGACCTGCCATTCTTTTCACTTGGTGCGATGCCTTATGTGACCCGCACATCAAGATCTGTGCATCGTATGTGAAGCGCACAATGACACAATTGGAATTTTCAATTCCTTGTGTTCCTGTGAATTACGCATGTGATTCATAGAGCAAGATGTGCTTCAGCACGTGGTACCATACAACAACCAAAGCACATTAAACAAAGGGGAAAAGGGATTATGACCTTAACTTCCGGGTACTCAGACTTCCCCGGATTTTCATTAACATAAACACAAGAAAGAAAGGACTCAATGACTTCCCTAAGATAGACGTTACCCCGTCTATCATCGGGAATATCAAGCCCTTCTTGCAATAATGGGCACCAAGAAGCATAGCAACAACCACCCTTTCATTCACAAAACATACACCTTTCAACAAGGATCATGGGCATACAATCAACAACATTCAACCTCAATAGTCAAATATCAATAAAAACCTCGTGATAAATGAAGATTCGCCCTTAAGAATGTCGTCACCCAATCTATCATTGGGCCAAATCATTTGTTAGTCACGAGTGGGTTACTCAGACTTTACCCCAACACAAACATTAAGGCTAAAAATTGCAACCAATCAACATGCATTCATAAAATCAAAGATCTACCAAGTTGACTCTAAGAGATATTATCAAAACAATTCAAAATTAGGGACCCAAAATTTTTGGATCTCACCCAAAATCAACATGGAAATTCCACTAAGCATGCTTCACAATATGAGTTCCCAACTATCATAAAAATAATTAT
Organism: Jaltomata sinuosa; assembly: GCA_003996215.1. Classification (NCBI taxonomy): domain Eukaryota; kingdom Viridiplantae; phylum Streptophyta; class Magnoliopsida; order Solanales; family Solanaceae; genus Jaltomata; species Jaltomata sinuosa. Next base: position 92,536 of record QJPP01002238.1, on the reverse strand, counting down.
TTAACATCGGAGAACTTACCACACGTGAAGATTATGAAGGGAAGAGTGAAAATCAAAGCTTTTTGAACTCCAACAATGGTAACCCACAAGACTTCCCAGATAATGACAGCGGTGACGGTAGAGGCATAGCGGAGAAGATTGGGTGAGAGGAGAAGAAGGGTTTGGGAGAGTTTGAGGGATTTAGGGAGAGTTTTGAGAGGGAATTTTTGGAGTTGTGGAGAAAGATGGTGGAAAAAGAAGAGAAGAGGCGATTTTAAAAGAAAAAGAAGAAGAAAGGTTGGCCGGGTCATCTCTGGGTTGGGTCGGTCAATGGGCTAGGTCAATTAAAATTTAAAGTTACCTTCTGTGTGCCACGACATGGGATTCACACTAGGCAAGGTGTGGACTGCATCGCGTAACGCACATACCCCCTTGTTTCTCCCCTAGGTTTTTCCAGGCATCTGTTTTGTCATGTGATGGAGGTGCAACACACACTTGGGCTCATGAGGTATGCACGGCCCGGCGCACATTCACCTCCCATTTTTCATATTTCCTTCAGGTCTTCAAGTATGGCGTGCGATAGGCTGTGCGACACGCACAATTACTTGTGCGGTCTGCACAGTCCACCACACGACTCCTTTTTGCCTTGCATTTCCTTGTTCAATTTCTCCATCCATGAATTCCTACAAAAACACCAAAAACAACAAAAGATAACCAAAAACAAATAAAGAAACTTGGGTTGCCTCCCAAGCAGCGCTTGATTTAACATCACGGCACGATGATGCCACCTCAATCCTTAATCATTATTTGGGTTGGTGTTGGTGTCTCTAGGAAACGTCCCTTTCATCCTCTGGTTCATTTGGCTTGAGAGGTGGGTCATTTGGGCCTCAAGATGCTTGATTGAGGCGCTGTGGGAGCTCACCATTTGGTGAAGTGTTGAGACCTCACTCTTTATCTTGCTCATCCTCGTATTTATGGTGTCCACCTTCTTAAGAACAAAGGACAACATGTCCTCCAACTAGGAATGGCCGGGGTTGCTTGTGCCCGATTGGTAGAGAGAGTTCTCCTTGTTCGGAGGGATATAGGGATTCAAACTCCGGTGATTGAAATGATCACCATCCTTGTCTCTATACCGCCAATTTCTGTCTCTTTCTTTATCTCAAATCCAACCTTGATTCTCCTCCCACGAGCAATAATACCCGGGATGAGAACCCGTCGACACAAAACAAAACTTTCCATCAACCACAGTCATTAGCTCGTCATCACTAGCTTTGATTTTCGGAGTACTCACTGCATTTACTGACTTAGCACCGCCAGCTCCCATCACATGCTTGGCCATCAAGTCAATTTATGTCATCATTTTAGCCATTGTCTCATCTCGCTCTTCCTCCTTTTTCCTCGTTTCATTGATCAAGATGGATGAGGGTCCTCCCGAAGATGGCACATCTTCTTCTGTTGTATGCCCAGCTTGATTGGTATTTGTCATTCGCTCTAACAAAGTCGACGCTATGGGAAACTCCAAGTCCATGAAGGTACCACCTCCAAGATTGTCAGCCACTGATTTGTTTATAGAGTTCAATGATCGATAGAAGCTTTGTAGTAGCACATTGTTTGACAACTCATGATTTGGACACAAGAGAAGCTTCTTTTTGAATCTTAGCCAAACTTCATGAAGAGGCTCATCCGAGAGCTACCTAAAGTTGGTAATCTCATCTCTTAACTTCATCATTCGAGGTGGAGGAAAGAATCTCGAGGTAAATTCCTCAACCAACTAAGCCCAAGATGTGATAGAGTCATTCGACAATTCTTCCAACCATGCCGTGGCTTTCCCCGACAAAGAAAAAGGGAATAAGCGCAATCGGATGGACTCTTGGGAGATATGTTGGAAGATGAACGGTTATCAAATCTCCAATACATTTTGAATATGCCGGTTGGCATCTTCAAGTGCTGCTCTACCAAATAGACCTTTCATTTGAATTAAGTGGAGCATGGTGCTAGTCATATGAAACACAACATTTCCCACCGTGGGGGGTAGGCAGATTGCACCTACACCCCCTTGCATCATAGGCTCAGCCTCATCGGCTACCATGAAACCGTCAACACTCTCGTTATCATCGGCTTTGTTCATAGGCTAGCCTACTTAATCACAACACAAACAACAACCAAAATTAAAAAAAACAAGTACTCTCAAGGTGATTTCAAAACAACAATCAAAATTAGCTATCAACTCACGCCCCTAGCAAAGGCGCCATTTTTGATGAACGCCCAAATCATGCTCTCCAATTAGGAGGCCACGATGATCGTACTACAAAACAAAATTTATAAACCCAACGGATGTCGGGGTCGTACCCAAGGGACCTGACCTACCCAACTAGATATTGTATGAGTTGATTTCAAGGGGAGAGTAATTGCTCAAACTAAAACAAGTAAAAAAATGAGGGAATTGGGACAGTTATCACTACTAACACAATTCAACAAAAAGCAATGAAACTAAAGATGGGTGTACCAAGTGATTTCGAATACTAGAGATGCACATCCGATGAGGCATTGCTTATAGGATAGGGTGATCATCAATTCACTTCTATTCTCACTATTTAACACAAGTAGCATTGGTTATAGGTGTGGAATGTTTATCTCTCGATCAACATCCACATTTCCAATGATTTCAGGTAGAACACCATTGGTTTGATCAACAATCAACCAACATATGCTTGGGGAGGTTACACTATCTCTAGCTTAGACCCTTAAATGGGAGATTCCTACGATAAGAGATATTTTTAGCCTCAAATCAAGATGGATTCCCAAGTACCCACTAGCAATTTCACATCCACAACCATGGAATCCTCTTTCAAGCAATCACATAGTCAAGTAAAATAAACTAATGTTTGCAACCATCAATTTTATTGTTAAAACTTGGTGAAATTACTAGACCCGTGTCAAATAAGCAATTATAAAGATGAATTAACAACACCCATATCCTTTAGCTAAGCACCCATCATCAATACACCCCTAGACAAGAGAATTTAGCCACTCATGGTGAGAGAAGAGGAGATACCATCTGGGTAAGTCAACATCATCCCCCAATATAGCTAAATCTTCAAGTTCTAGGATCAAATTAGGCACACAAATTGTTAAACAAGAGTTTTGGATTCAAAACCCTCATTCAATGGAGGTGGAAAATTGTTTACAAAGTAAAAACTATTATCCAAGAATCAGTTCTGAAGTGTTGTATATACAATTTCAGGCTAAAATAGACTTTTATATGTTCCCAAGTCATCAGATAAAATTAGGACAAGTTTGCACCTTTGGGAGTTGTGCGGGGTGACGTGCGGTTTGCACATTGCAATGTGCGCATCGCACACCTGCTTCGATTTGTCCAGTGACTTCAGCAACATTAGTGAGCTTCGTGCATAGGTGGTGCATTTCGCACCACGAGATGTGCAATGTCGAACATCGGCTGCACTGCTTAGCAGAATCTTTAGAAACTTTAGCAGCTTCATGCGGAGGAGGTGCGAAACGCACCTCAACTTCTGCGTGTCGCACAACCACTGCATCTTTGTTCAGATTCTTCAGCTTTTCTTAACTCTTCACACTTAGCTCCTTTTTGGTTGTTTTTGGGTGTATATCCTTTTTTTTATCTTCTGTCAAAAGTACTTGCTTAGACATCAATAAAGGCCATAAGAACCTCTAAATCAATTCAAAACATAGCAATAATTCATGGATATAGGCTCAATAAATTGGTAGATTACCAACTTATCACCTCCCGGTACAAGGATGCTGCAACTAAAGAGAAACTTCCATGAACCACCTGATGTAACCTGACAGCCCAAAATTCCAAAACCCAACTCCAATTTGCCAACCAATGCCTCTGACAAAACCCATAAATAGACCCATACATTGTCAATAACCACTTAGGTAATGGGCCCACTAGGCTCTGAATATGCAAGCTGCCAAGGAGATAATGAGAAATCCAAGGTTGATGCAATATGCTCCGAGAGGTAGTACTGGGAATGACCACTACCTCTACTAGAAGGAATTCCGACCTCAAATCTAACAAAGTAAATGGCACCATGAGCTGAACTCGGTCGATGCAAGTCACCAATATACAAGCTAAAGCAGACCAAATGAATCCTTCCAAGGATTCACTACATCCCACAAATCCTTTCTCAATAAGAACTTGGAGGAGAATGGGCTGAATGCCCAACTTACCCAAAATGCTACGATAACAACACAACTATGAGGCTACAGTCAACACTTAGTCAAAAATGCTAAAGCCAAAATGCAATCACACTGCCATAATTCAAAAGCTCAACCAAAGAACTACGATAAAAAATCATTCCAACTGGGACTGGGGAAATAATAAGACAACCCAACAGAACAAGAAACTGAAGGAGACTATGGGAGCAACCCACCTACCTGCCAACCTCCTATACCAACCAAACAAAGAGGGTCAACTCTAATCACCTGAGAAATAAAAGACAAACCATGCTAACTAGCATAAATAACACCTCTCAACTTAAAAACAAAAGCTCTAACTCTGTCATAACCACCGGTAACACCAAACAAACACAAGGACTTCTAGAAAATGCTAGATAACAGCCTAGGCAACAATCATTTATGACCGCTCAACAAGGAAGACTCAACACAAGCCTAGAGCCATAATGAAACAGGAAACAAACCCAACCAAAAAAGAGACTAACAAGAACTACCCATGAGCTACAACTCTGGGTAGAACACCTCACAAGGATAACTCACCCTATCCACTACTAAGGAATAATCTATCAAGAAAATACACGCATAGATACTACAATTTAAGTAGCCAAACAACTAAACAAGTAGCAGGTAGGCATTTAAGCAAATAAGTGATAAAAGGGAAGGAATCATATCGCGAACAGTACTATCTCAAGTCAAAGATAACAGGAGCTTTACCTGGAGCAATGATATTAGGAACCTCTACCTCAGACCCACTAAGAAGGGCATCAGACTGACGGGACCTAACTTTGAACTGAGTAATCAAAGCTGAAGGATCAACCATCCCTCGCCAGGGATAAGCTCTATAAAGGTGACTAATCTCTCAACACTTATAACAACTAGGCTGACAGGGATACACAATCGTAAGGCAATTTATATAAAATTGACCATGTTCACCACATCGACAACAACCCTTACCTGAACCACGGGAATGAAAGCAAATTCCACTGAATATATACGGGCGGGAATATCTCACTGAACCTGACCGGCCACCACGGCCTACACCACCTGAATGCGAACCTCAAAGAATCTAACCTGTACCATGTCCACTAAGCCCAACATGTATAGTACCACCATCCTATGGAACCCGTGGAGCAACCAAAATCAGTATGGTAGATAAAAAGTAGTCGAACCTATCTCTCATGAAAAATCCCCTACCTCGAGTCTGAGAACCTTGGGAACTGTCCTGGCAGTGACATTTCTTAGAAATACCTCCATAAGCCTCACGGTATAAACCCTTGATAGCCCAAGCATGATTGACCACCTAGAGAAAGGTAGTCCCAACTGTAACCAAGTGTTTGGTCATAAAACAGAGTGGTGAAATCAAACCTCCCATGAACTCGGAACCCTATCAAAATCTGAAGGCATAGTCCTGGCAGTATGCCTAACCATCTCGTGAAATCTTGCCGCATAGTCTAATACTGACATACAACCTTGCTGAAGAACTAGAATCTCAACCTTAAATGAAGAATATTCGCTCCAAAGTGCACACGCAAGTGTACGTGGTCGTGCAAGTAATATAGTGGCTCTTGCGAGCCAAATATTGATCCCACAAGGACTTGTGCTTAGCAATCAATCTAACCTTAATTAATACTATTGAAGTTAAACAAATGCAATTTGTAACCAAGAGTTGAACTTTATTTTATAACTAAAAACAAGAAATAACGACGATGTGAACTTTGGATTGTAAAAAATATAGGGAGAAATCCAGGCCGAGGCAATTACTACACAATCATGCTTAACTATGGTTTATAGCCGGTGTTGGTGTTTATGGTGATTGTTGGTTCACGGGGTTGATATTATAACCCGAGAATGGTCATTCTCTAAGTCATCTATTCAAATTAATCTCACAACTACTTTGTTGAGCTGGGATGTGAGTTTTTAACTTGGATGTATTCATCTATCTTCCTATTTTATTAATCAAGTGGGGAGTTTAGGTATATTTCTATCCTAACCATAAATCATACTTCATACTTGCTAACTAACAACAAAAGATATGATCCACACCTCCTGCGTTCTTCATTCCGTCTCTTAACTCCTATGGTCAATTTGTTTTGAGACTTAGATGTATCCTAAAGTTCATGACGCTTTAGAATAGTAATAATAAGAATGTAAGAAAAATCACAAGACAAGATAAACAATCAAACACAACTTAAAACCATAATCAAACATTCAAGCTGTAGCCTCAACCCTAGAACGAGGGTGCTTAGCCACTCATAATCTACTTTACGATTACAAAAGTATTGTAGTTCATACAAGAATTAAGTAAAGATAAAGAAGAGAAAAAGAAACCTAAGGAAACCTTCTCCTTGTGTTTTTAAATCCCAAAGTCATTCCAACGTGTTTACAATTGAAACCAAGTGTCTTATTTATAGTGTGAGACAAAATCTACTCGTCAGGAACGAAGTCTGTGACACGCTACCCATAGCCCTGACTAGGCAGCCTATCACGCTGCCTGTAGCCGTGTTTGGCTTGTGTGTCATTCCCATAATGCAGATACCATCTGGAATTTGACAGCTTGAAGCTTCCCACATCCATGTCACACCTCCCATCGCGGAGGCTAGCTTCCGTGGCACAGGGGTGGGTCTTTTGACGTCCGTTTTGGCTCCTATGTACTCTTTCCACCTTGCTTTGTGTCCCAGTGGTTTGTAGCATGTTTGTAGGATTCAATTAGCTTCCATAACTCCTCCAAAGGTCTCCTACAAGAGCTCACAACACACATAAGTCCACACAACAAAATAAAGCTCGTACAAGTACGCTAGAATAGGCATAACTCAAGCTAGCAAAGCTAGTTTCCTCGTCTAAAATCTATTTGATTCTTTTAGCTTATTATTTGTTCCAAATTCTACCCAAACACTATAAACAAGTACGTTAGTCACAAAGTACAACCTTTTACACACTAAATACCTCAATACTATAGCAATGTTCATCCTCAAAATTAAGCTTAACGTGCAGGGATAACGACACATAGGTGTATAAATACGCCTAAGATCACCACTCCACACTTAAAGCCTTGTTCGTCCTTAAACAATTCTCCACAATAATAATAATCAAGGAAGACTCTGACACTATACTAAGATGCTCATGCTAGGACCACAACGACCACACGAATATCAAGTTCTACATTTGATATGTCATGTTACACATAGAACCATAATAATACTACTTCAAGACCTCCTAGCCTCAAGAATATACTCTTATCAGTTGACAAACTCTTGCATAATACTCAACCAAGAGATCATATAAGCCACCTATATATCATCCAACAAGTTCCCTCACCATAAGAGAGTTATCCATGTTTACTCACACATATCTAAGTTATCACATGAATGGGTGTAGGAATCAAATTTTGCTCACTCTCGCAAAGAACCATAAGCTTGCCCGTAGTGTAGTACTCCACTAATGTTAGAATGCCAAAGCTCAAGATCAAGTAGGGCTTTAAGGGTTGTAATGTAGGCTAAGGGACTGGTAGGAACTATTTGGTCAAGAATAGTGACTATCTTCCCTAAGAGCTTTAATACATCACCTTTTTCATTTAATTTCATCTCAAACCAACACATATTACACTTCTAATATCTTGTCAACTTTCTTTTGTTTTGCCCCATCTCTTTAATATAGCTTACACATCTTTAGTAGGGAGTATGTGCTATCACCACACAATTTACTTCTTTTCATTACATTACTCCCTATCAACCAACACATAAACATTTTTATCACACCAAAAGTTGTTTCTTGGGGCTTTAATTTAACTTTTTCCTTCTTCAATTTTAACCTCCTTAACATCTTAATTTTTCAACTAAAGCGCTTAGGAGTTTTGGATCAAATTACAGGCAATTGAAAAAAAAGGAATAGGTTACATATGAGGTTACCAAAGAATAGGCTAAAGGCTCAACGGGGATAGCTAAGGTTATGCACAGGATAGATAAAGAGGGTATAAAACATGGCGGTCAAAGAAATGCCTATATCATCTCCTAAACTCAACAATCTTTATTTCTCTTTGCAAACACATGGGGCAAGTTCTAGACACCACAATGCAATCATGTAATAAAAAATCCTCACTCACACATGGCACATGTTCAAATCAAGTAGTCTACATGTAGACTCTCAACCAAGAAAATACATGAATTAACATTTAAGACAACATCATACACGAGTCAAATAAAAGAGCCTTAGGTGTCTCACAATAGTCATTCATTTTTTCAGATCATGCCATAAAATTCAACACCAACTTGAAACAAGTAATCATGTGTAGCACCTAGGAAGAGCATCTCTAATTACTCCTAAAAATCAAAAGTGATACTGGGTTCAAAAGGCTTCCCCCCAATAAAGAACCGAAAAGAAAAACCGAGGGGTGGGTGAAGTGTGCTTCTACTAAACAAACCCAATAGAAAACAAACAAACAAAGACAAAATCTTTTTGTAATTTTTTCAATTTAGTAAAAAATAAGACTCAACATCCTATAGTGCACTTCACCCTAACCAAATCGGAAGATTTCCCACCCCACACTTGAAACCAGACTTTGTCCCCAAAGTATAAATTAAAAGCAAGGATAGAAGTACTCCCTGAGGCCTCTAGGAGTAGCCAGTAGCATCTCATTCATCAGAGGGGTCTGGAGGATCCCACACTTAGTGTATTTCATGCTCCTTACCTCAGATCTTAGGTACTCAGACTTCTTTTAAACCTGTTGACACAACACAAAAATAACACCAAAAGTGATACTAAAGAAAAACCAAAAAGAATAAAAATACTATCTTAACTTGGCTTGCCTCCTAAGCAGCGCCTGATTTATCATCACGGCACGACCAAGATCACAACTTTCACTCCCATTCTCTCATCCTCCTCCTCCTACTCGGGGCCCATCTTCTTTATCTTTTCAGACCTCTTCAGTGCTCATGCTCTAGGTCTGGGGCCTTTCTCGCATTTACTTTCTCAGAATTTCATTCAGGTCTCTCAAGTTTAGGCTCTTGTGGAAAATTTGGTAGCTCCATGCGAGAGTCCAATAAGGCAATCAGAGGTACGCTCTTATCCACGCCACACTCATCCACTTCCATAGATGTGATCATGCATAGATCCTTATAGTGTGAGGGTGTGTTGAGTATTGTGTACACTCTGAAGGTTACCTCCTCATAATTCAGTCTCATCTTGAGCATACCCTCTTGTACATCAATCAGTGCTCCACCGGTATCCAAGAATTGACATCCCAATATGATTGGTACCCTTTCATCTGCCTCATAATCAAGAATAATAAAGTCAGCAGGAATAATGAACTTACCAACCTTGATGAGAACGTCCTCAATGATTCCTTTGGGGACCACTCTGGTTCTGTTTGCCATCTGTAGCACAACTGAGGAAGGCCTTGGATTCCCCAACCCAAGAGTCTTGAACAAGGAAAGGGGCATTAAATTTATGCTTGCCCCCAAGTCACTCAAAGCCTGGACCACATCACTTTCACTTATATGTATAGGGAAGGTGAAACACCCAAGGTCCTTAAGATTTTTGGGCATCTTGCTCATGACCACAGAACTGCACTCTTCAGTAAGTTCCATAGTCTTAATGTCCGCCAACTTTTGCTCGTTCACCACTACATCTTTCAAGTATTTCGAATACTTAGGCATTCCCTGCAAAACATCTATCAAGGGAAGTTTAATGTGAAGTTCTCTAAACGTGTCAAAGAACTTCTTAAAATAGGCATCCTATGTTGCTTTCTTAAGCCTCTGTGGGAATGGTGGTGGTGGTCTGTTGTGAGGCTTCACAATCGGATTCTTATTAGGGTACTCAGACTTCCCCTTTTTGCTAGATTCTTTCAACTCAGCTTGCTTCTCTATCTGCTTGGAAGTGATCAACTCTTCTTGCACCTTATGATTTTTGTTTGGAGGTGCATCAATCAAATCTTTCTCGCTCCTCAAGGTGATTGCCATCATTTGCTTTGGCTTTTCTGTATCACTAGGAAAAACCCCTCGAGGTCTTGTATTCTGTGCCTGAGCTAGCTATCCCATTTGCACTTCTAACGTCTTCGTGGATAATTGCTGATTTTGTTTTGTCAGCAACCATCTTTGCTTGCTCAGCAGTGATCTGTTATTGATTGGCCATGATCTTCTTCAGCATGTCCTCAATATTGTTCGCCTGAGTGGTGTTCTGTGTACCTTTCTATTAAGCCTGATTACTACCCCAAGAGTAGTTGGGCTGACCCTACCAATTTCTGTTGTAGGCATTACCATAGTTTAAATTTCCTTTCTGTGCATTACCTACAAAGTTTACTGACTCCGAATTTGCTCCACACAAGTCTGCCAAATGACCACTCAGACCATAAGTTTCACACCAAGTCTGGACTTGCTGAACTGTATTCACTTGAGCTTGAGGTTGAGTCGCACTCAACTTGTTAAACTGAGCCATCATCTGAGTCTAAAAATGGGCCAACTGTGCTGTTAACACGGTTACACTATCTAACTCAATCATACCTGCAACCTTCTTCACCCTATTTCTAGACATGTCACCATTCCATTCTGTATTCCCTTGTGTGATACAATTGAGGAGAGTATACAACTCATCATAAGTTTTCTCCAAAGCTTGACCACCTGCCGCTGAATCTAGCAAAATCTTTGTATTATGGTCAAGACATTTTACAAAAGTGTGAGCCAGTACCTCATTCGTCTGCTGGTGATGTGGGCGATCCCATAGAATAGACTTGAATCTCTCCCATGCATTATAGAGATTCTCTTCTGGTTTCTTCTTGAAGCTCAGAATCTCACTCCTCCATTTTGCAGTTTTTCCTGATGGGAAGAATCGGATGAGGATCTTCTTTGCTAAATCATCCCATGTTGTTATCGAATTTGAAGGTTCTGCCTTCAACCATTTCATCGCTTCACCCAACAGTGAGAATGGGAAAAGCGTGAGCCTCACGTAGTCTTTGGAGACCCCTTTGGGAATGAATGTGTCACTGATCTCCAAAAAGTTCTGGAGATGAACTTGTGGATCTTTATGTGACATGCCTGTAAACTTCCCGCTTGTGTACAACAATTGCACCATATTTTTCTTCAGTTCAAATCTGCCTCTACCAGTTGACTTCTGAATGCAGGAGGTCACATTAATTTCAAGTGGGATTGCCACTTCGCACACTGTCCTGCGAGCTAGTGGTGGTTCCTCTGCCATAACTACAGGAAGAGCCTCAGCCGGTTGAACTTGCCGGTTTTGATCGAGAAGTGCTGCTTCTCTCAACGCTTGGTGCAAGTGTTGCTCAGGTTCAGGAAGTGGGTCAACCATTTCCTTATCCCTTGCCAGCTTGTACAATTTTAGAACCTGTACCTGCAAGTTCAGTAGCTAACATCAAGTTGTTAGCACTTATAAAACCAAATAGTAAAAACAAAAATCAGACAGTTGCTAATTTTTAAGTCCCCGACAATGGCACCAAAAACTTGTTCGCTCCCAAGTGCACACACAAGTGTACGTGGTCATGCAAGTAATATAGTGGCTCTTGCGAGCCGAATATCGATCCCACAGGGACTTGTGCTTAGCAATCAATCTAATCTCAATTAATACTATTGAAGTTAAACAAATGTAATTTGTAACAAAGAGTTGAACTTTATTTTATAATTTAAAACAAAAAATAACGACGATGTGAACTTTGGATTGTAAACAATATAGGGAGAAATCCAGGGCCGAGGTAATTACTACACAATCATGCTTAACTATGGTTTATAGCCGGTGTTGGTGTTTATCGTGTTCGTTGGTTCACGGGGATGATATTATAACCCGGTAATGGTCATCCTCTAAGTCATCTATCCAAATTAATCTCACAACTACATCGTTGAGCGGGGATGTGAGTCTTTAACTTGGATGCATTCATCTATCTTCCCATTTTATTAACCAAGTGGGGAGTTTAGGTATATTTCAATCCTAACCGCAAATCATACTTTATACTTGCTAACTAACAACAAAAGATATGATCCACACCTCCTACGTTCTTCATTCCGTCCCTTAACTCCTATGGTCTATTCAATTTAAGACTTAGATGTATCCTAAAGTTCATGACGCTTTAGAATAGTAATAATAAGAACGTAAGAACAATCATAAGATAAACAATCAAACCAACCTTAAAACCATAATCAAACATTAATGTTGTAGCCTCAACCCTAGAATGAGGGTGTTTAGCCCCTCATAATCTACTTTATGATTACAAAAGTGTTGTAGTTCATACAAGAATTAAGTAAAGATAAAGAAGAGAAAAAGAACCCTAAGGCAGCCTTCTCCTTGTGTTTTTCAATCCCAAAGTCGTTCTAAGGTGCTTACAATTGAAACCAAGTGACCTATTTATAGTGTGAGACAAAATCTACTCGCAAGGAACAAAGTCCGTGACACGCTGCCCATATCCCTGACTAGGCAGCGTGTCACGCTACCTGTAGCCCTGTCTGGCTGGTGTGTCAAACCCATAATGCGGCTCCCCTCTGAAATTTGGCAGCTTGAAGCTTCCCACTTCCGTGTGACACCACTAATCATGGAGGCTAGCTTCCGTGGCACGGGGTGGGTCTTTTGATGTCCGTTTTGGATCCTATGAACTCTTTCCGCCTTGCTTTGTGTCCCAATGGTTTGTAGCATGTTTGTTGGCTTCAATTAGATTCCATAACTCCTACAAAGGTCTCCTACAAGAGCTCACAACACACATATGTCCACACAACAATATAAAGCTCGTACAAGTACGCTAGAATAGGCATAGCTCATGCTAGCAAAGCTAGTTTCCTCGTCTAAACTCTATTTGATTCTTTTAGCTTATTATTTGTTCCAAATACTACCCAAACACTATAAACAAGTATGTTAGTCACAAAGTACACCCTTTTACATAATAAATACCTCAATAATCTATCAAGTCATCCTCAAAATTAAGCTAAATGTGCAAGGATAACGACACTTAGGTGTATAAATACGCCTAAGATCAAAGCACCACTCGTAGAACCAGGTACTGAAACACCCCCAAAGGACTTAAAGTCCTATCCATGGTGTCTTGAAGAACTGGGGTGGCTCCAAATCTAATTAGAGGTTGGGCTGGCCCTACACCCCCTATATGATATGGTAAATCCTCACTCTGAAGGTTGGCGTTGACAAAAGCACTGCCGCAATAGGCACAGAAGCCTTGACATCACCTGCTATTGAACTCATTTTAAGCATCTGAGAAAAAATGAAACAAACAAAGTGTTAGAAGTCAATGGAGCTAGGAATGCATGATAAGGAGCCAAGAAGATGAAACTTTTGCTAACAATGCCCTGTAGCCTCTCGCAGATAGGACACGGACGTCATCGTACCGATCTGCGAGACTCTACTTAGACACTTGCTTCTGCACTATGGCACCGGTGAACTTAGAGCTCTGATACCAAGCTGTCACGACCTGATTTCTCCGTTCATGATGGCACCTACAACCCCCAGTAGGCGAACCAATTCTCGTAGCTCAGAACGGTTAGTAATGGGATACTACCTAACTAATATGCACAATAAGCAAAAGCGGAATATAAGATAAGACAAAGAGGAAGCAATAACCTGAATATATACAATGAAACTACACACCAACCTCAAGACTTGGTATCAACAGTACAGAAGATTCTAATAGAATATAAGTGCTAGAAGTAACAAAAGATAAGTACAACTGTCTTCGAATATACAAAGAGTAATAGTACAAAAGATGAGAGGTGGTCAAGCCCTAGTCAGCAGGCGCTCACCTAGTCTCGAAGATCCAAAAGGTGCACGAGTCTCCAACTCGAATAATGGCAAAAGCTTAACTAATATCTGCACCAAAAAGATGTAGAGTGTAGCATAAGCACCAATTGCTAAGCAACAGGTACATAGTAGACATCATCGACCGACTAAGCTTATATAAGATATAAAAATAGTTAGTAGAAGATAGCAAGAAAGCATTCACGGAAGCAATTGATAAACCACAAGGAACTAGCATGGAGAATAGACAACCAAGAGTTATAAGCAAACAATGCTAGCATAGAAGATATATAAACATAGAACGCAGGTGAAGGAAAGAAAAATGCACCTGGAGTCCTTGCACAACAAGAGTATAAATAAAGAGAGAGGGAGTTAGGAACATGGCGGTATACCTGTAACCTCAAGTAAAAGGGAAAGGAGGAAGTAATCCCACATAATCAACTAGAAGTCATACAATAACGAAATTATTCTTAAAACAACAACTCTCAAGAGAAACATAAATAGGGATCAATCTTCTGATCTCAAACCTAGAATGGAATACTAAGCCACAGGCACCAAGAACTACTACTCAAATCATAATAAAGAATAGAACCGTAAACCAACAATCCGCTCAGGAGACCGCACAATAGTGCCTTAATAATACAGGACTCACTAGTCCCTCAATACTCAAAGTCCAATAATCGGAGCCTCAACATGCTAACAATCATTAATCCATCAAGAACCGAATGCCAAGACAAGATCTATATAAAGACAGGAGTAAATATAATCTACCTACAGTCCTAACGGCCTCTCATACAACCGAGGAATGCAATCAAGTGAAAACAAACCCTCTAGCCGCCCATACAACCAGAGAGTACACTGAACCCACAACAAATAAGGGTGGAATCTGAGTGAAATATGCATGATGATGATAATGTTGGAATCGGTAATAGTAACTCTGTATGCACCTCTCCCGGCACTCCGGTAGGAGGACCCATGGTGGGACATACCTACTATACACCATCCAACACCATAAACCCCTCCTCCAGCATGCTTGGCCCCTTGCCAGGTCCTAGAATGGCAGGGCCCATGGAAGTCCCTAACCACATACAGTAACAAACATGAAATCTTAGAGAATCAGAACCTCAAAGTAGATGCCCAAGATTGAACCGAGTCTAACATAGTAGCCAAATCTCAATAACCCTTATAAAGGGTGCCCAAAGTATTTTCGGGTCTAAAGCAGCAGTAAAAGTCTCAATAACCCTCTCAAAGGGTTCCTAGAGTATATTCGGGTCTAAATAAATAATAAAATCAAGTCTAGTGCTATGGCCCTACCGAGCCTAGTATCAGTATGAAAACCAGAGAGAAAAATCATAGTACCACTTTTATCTCGAGAAAATCTACTAGTCAGTTCCAAATCTCAATTTTATCATCATTTAAACCAAAAATAGGCCCCTCGGGACATGCAAAGTTTCAAAACCTGGTGATAGTTGGACCAAAGCCAAAATAGTAGTAAAACATACAAAAAAATCCTTTTTCATGAATGATATGCCCGTAGACAACAAGTTTAGACCAAAATGACTCACAAACATTCCTACCGGCCCTGCACAGGCTCAACAACTCTACAACAAATAATAACCAGCCTAAAAGGATATCTCTATGTCTAGGACTCGCGGACATTCCCAGATAACCCACCATCTATGTTCTAGAGTCAATACAAAGCCACACAGGACCACAAGGATAATATACATTACTACATGAATACTACAATCAATGTATGAAATAAAATGACTGAAAGACAGGTACGGTCTGGGGTACCAACCTAAAACAACCCACCCAAGGATACTAATTAATTTTGTTATAGCATATATATGCAGATTCTAGGTAGGGAAACCAATAACCTACCTATTATCCGATGACTAGCTGTGGGAATGGTGTTGTCAAGGCTCGAACTGCTTCAGGAAGCTCCAATTCACAAAACCACTATCAATATAATAATATACATATTAATATGGGACTAACGATACCCATAATGCTATAAACATAACCGGGTTGAAATTCAGGCCACAAACAAGCCCGTGGGCCTCGCAACCCAAAACCAAAAATGAAAAACACACACATATTCCTTACCATCCCGGGAGCACATGCTCAAAATTTGAGCAAAAACAGACATGAAATGGGCCTCCAAAATTGACCACCATGCAAGGATTTAAATAGGGAAATCAAAGGGAAAAATGAGAATCAAAGAAAGTACTTACCCGTCTTAGAAGTCAATAAATGAGCTAGGATCGATGAAATATATCCTCCAATCAGTTGGGGTCAAAAATGGTGAAATATGGAGTATTTGGGGGTTCTTGGCTATTGAGGAACGGAGGTGTTTTTTTTGGAGAAATGAAGATGGCAGAAGGAAAAGCCAACTTAAAGCTGACTGCCTTGGCCTTTGCAAACGCAGCCAAGGCATCGCCTTCGCGAAGTGCAAAATTGGCGGCTGGCCAAATGCCCTTCGCGAATACGGCAAAGGCCTACGAATGCAAAGAACGAAATTGGGGCATATCGAATATGCCCTATACGAACGCGGCCAACTCCCCGCGTTCTTGAGGAACAAATGGGCTATGACATCAACCTGCTGTCATGGGCAGATTTTCACACTTTGGGTCCCTGGGAATGCATCTAGGGTCCTGCAAATAGAAATGACCTGAGCTATTCAACTAGAAATGGTGTTCTGTATCCAATGGAATCAATGAAAATCCCATAGGAGGTCAATTTAATGAAATATAGGCCTCATGCAGGTGAACGCTCAAATCGTGCTCTCCAAAGTAGGAGGTCACGACGATCGTGCAGCAAAACAAAATTTATAATCCCAATGAGTGTCGGGGTTTTACCCAAGAGACTTGGGGTAGCTAAAGAGAGATTTTCAATGAATTGAGTTTAAGGTGTGAGTAATTTCCCAAAATAACAAGTAAAAGGATGGGGGAATTGGGAATGTTGTCACTACAATCGCAATTCAATTTAAAAAGCAATAAAACTAAAGCGGGTGTATCAAGTTGACTAGAAGACTAGGGATGCATATCCGATGGGGCTTTGGTTATGGGATAGGATGATTATCAATTCATACCTATTCTTGCTTAATGACATGAATATCATTGGTCATGGGTAAGATTTGCTTATCTCTCGATCAACAATCTTATATCCGATGATCTCGGTTAGAGCATCATCTGTTTGATCAATAAACAACCAATCTAGCTTTGGAAGGTCACACTATATCTAGCTTAGACCCTTAAATGGGATAATCCGATGATAAGAGCTATCTCTAGCCTCAAATCTGAGTGGAATCCCAATTTCCCACTAGTAATTTCACATCCAAAACTATGAAATCCTTTCTCAAGCAATCACATAGTCAAGTAATGAAAATTAATGTTTTGCAACCACCAATTTTAGGATTAAAACTTGGTGAAATTACTAGAACCATGTCAATTAAGCAATTATAAGCTAGAATACATAACACCCACACCCATTTCTTAAGCACCCATCATCAATACACCCCTAGACAAGAGAATTTAGCCACTCATAGTAAGAGTGAAAGAGATACCAGTTGGGTAATTCAAAATCCCTTTCATTAGAGATGAATCTCAAGTTCTAGATTCAATTTGAGCACAAAAGTGTTAACCAAGAGAATTAGATTGAAATCCTCTTCTCAATGGAGGTGAAAAACTTAGTCTCTAAGCTAAAAACTCTTCAAAATATTCAGAATGATAAAAGTTATTTACAATTGTGCCTAAATAGGCCTTTTATTGTAACACCCCGTGCACGTATCCATCTATCCAAGAGAAAAACTTCAGAGAAATCCAAGGTTCCAGGGACTACGGGTCAAGTCCAAGAGTCGTGAAAGGTTTCACGAGTCGTGGGAGTGACTCGTGATCCCATTCCTGCAGACCAGCTTCAGTACTGACCACTACGAGTCACTTCTATGACTCGTTGAAGTTTCTATGGGTCGTGCTGTGAACTCGTGGTAGCTGTATCAGAGGTCAGTCAATCCCCTGAGTTCCACGACTAAGTTTTACGACCCATGGAAGCTTCCACGAGTCATCCTGTCGGGTCGTAGAAGGCCTCCTGCAGGTTGAAATTTCTGGCAGCTTCCACGATTAGGGATCCACGAGTCATGGGATGGTCTACGAGTCGTAGACTCCACTCGTGATCCCTGAAGTTTACCAAATTTCCAGCTTTCTTCTAATTAATTGCTAGGGGCATTTTGGTCATTTCCCACCCTATTATGTATTAAGTGAAGTCGTTTTGACTACTTTTAGAAGGATTTTCACCCATATTATCCTAAGTTCATCCTAAGTTCCTCATTCTCCTCCCAAAAAGGAAAATCCCTCTCCAAGCTCAAGTCTCCAAGCTCCAAGTCAAGTCTCCAAATCTTTTCCATTGAAGTCGGTAATCTTCATCCAAGGTATGTGGGTCTTTAGAAATGAGTTTCTTCCACCCTTGTGCCCAAAATCCCTAACTCATGAATTTAAATTATGAAGTTATGAAACTAGGGTTTTGAACCAAAATTGGGGAAAGTTTATAAAATTAACTTCTATATTTAAATTCATGGTTTCTTATTGATTATTCATGATTTGATTATGATTCTTTCATTGATTTTGAAAGCCCAAGCATGAAAGTAGAATTTTAGCATGAACCCATGAATTTACACGTTTTTAAGAGGAAATTAGCATGATTAGCTATCATGGAACTTATGAACTTATGAAATTGCATGTATGATTCTTCAAGTATGAATTTAGTATGAAAAGCATGTTTTGAACTATGGCTAAGCTAAGCCTTCAGATTATGACTTGATTTGCATAGCATCAGTTATATTTTTTGCTTTTCAAAATAACTTTGGCATTAGATATGTAATTGGTTTTACATAGCTTTGGCATTAGATATGTCATTGGTTTTACATTGCTTTGGCATTAGATATGTCATTGGTTTTTACGTAGCTTTGGCATCAGATATGTCATTGGTTTTGAACATCTTTGGCATAAGATATGTCATTGCTATTATATGAGTTATATGTATGTTTTTGGGAGTAGTATTAGCACCGAGTTGGATGGGTGAGAGTACCAATGAGTACCAGAAATACATTGCCCCCGTAGGCTAAGTCCCGTGCTGGGCATCAGATTCAGGTGATCACGTTACAGTCATACCTTTGTACCCCTAGAAAGGTACATTGGGTCCTCTCGATGGGGCGTATACATCTAATTCCATATAGCTCACATGGTCTATGTCTGTTATAGAACCTCCCACAGAAACAGTTTATGATTAAAGTTGCATTTGACTCTAAATCAGATTTCAGACTTATTACTTATGTTTATGCTTCGGCTTATGATATTTTAGAGTCATTGCATTCAGTTTTCCTTTAAAAGCATGATTTCAGTTATTCAAGTATACTTAGCATATTTTCACCATGTTCATGCATTGGTCACATACTTAGTACATTCCATAGTACTAACGCATATTGCGCTGCATCCTTTTATGATGCAGACTCAGGTGTTCCTACTCAGATCCGTGACTAGAGATCCGGCCACTCCTACTTAGCTATTGGTTAGTCCTCATAGTCCGATGTCTAGGCTCCACCTCAGTTTTATGTCTTCTTTATTTTTAGATGTTCGAGTTAGTTGGGGGTGTTGTCCCAACAACTCTCTATGATAGTATTAGAGTCTTTTCAGACATAGACCTTATGAGATGATTTATGAGTTGTACTTCGTAATTGACTTCTATTTATTATATTCATACTTTCTATCTTAGATTGCTTCCGCTTATCTTTATTATGCTTGAGAATTCTATTACCAAGGGTTAACTTGGGATCCTTGTGGTCCCGGGTCCCGTGTTACGTCTAGGGGGTGGCCTCGGGTCATGATATTTATAGTTTCCCAAAACATCACTAAAAATTAGGACAAAAATGCCCTTCGGGAGGTATGCAGCGCGATGTATGGTTCGCACATTGTGATGTGCGCATCGCACACTGCCTCCGGTTGAACCAGTGGCTTTAGCTAGAATTGGGAGTTCCGTGCGAAGGGGGTGTGGTTTGCACCTCAGGATGTGCAAGTCGCATAGCGGCCGCACCCCTTGATAGACTCATAAGTGACTTTTGCAGCTTGTGTAGAGGAGGTGCGGTTTGCACCTCAGCCTGTGCGTGTCGCATGGACACCACATCTCCAGTCAAAATCTTCAGCCTTTCCGAACACTTCACACTTCACTCCTTTTGAGCTCTTTTTGGTTCCATTTCCTTGTTTATCATCATCTATCAAAAGTACATGCATAGACATCAATAAAGGCCATACCAACCTCTAAATATATTCAAAACATAGCAATAATTCATGGATATAGGCTTAATAAGTTGGCAGATTACCGACTTATCACACGCCCAAAATCAACCTTTAGCCAACTATTTCCAAAATGGAACCCAGTGGCCGAAATCAAGCCCGAAAGCCTCGGGACCCAAACCAATGGTCCCGCTAGCTTAAAATCAATGTTTCTGAGCTAACAACACTGACAGAATTTTTATCTGAAGCTGTCTTCTCCTAATGTTGAACAAAGTCAACCAAGCAAGCCCAACTGGCCTGAAAATATAAAATGAGAGATAATTCCAAGATAAAATTCTCCCGGATACGGACAAAAGGTCCAACCAGACCAAAGTCCATGCTCCATAGCTAACGGAATGGTCAAAATTTGATTCCAAGAATGTTCACCAAGAATTTTGACTGAAGTCAATGATTTCAAAAGCTTAAAGCTCTAAAATAAGGAACGGCCAAAAGACCAAAAAAATGGCTCGGGCACCAAACTATCGGTCCCAGCAAGCCATAAGTGACATGGGGCCACTACAGGCAAGCTCTAACGGTACAAGAAAGGTGAACATGCATAAATGATTGGAAGGGTCATTACACTATCTATATCTATCTATCTATCTATCTATCTATCTTTAAAGTGTGAAGGGCCTTATAAATATTGATTGAATTTTTTTTCCTTCATTAAAAGTCTCTTCTTTAGATAAAATTATCTTTTTACTATTAATATTTATATTATTATAAAATTATGAATCTCTAAACTAAATTATTAATCAAATAATAAGAATTAGAGTTCTACTTGAATTATGTAGGTAGTTATAAATTAAAATTTACTCTTATTCAAAACTAACTATGGTAGGAATCCTACTAGAAAGCTATCACACTTTCATTAACCATATTTACCAAATCATATTTTGGATTTTTAATGGAATGGAAGATTTAATGAATTTTAATATATAAATTTAGGTTTTTGTGCTTTTATATAAATAATTAGCTAAAAGTCTACGTGCAAGGCACGTACATAGGCACGGAGCATGTCCTCTAGAACCTGAATAGTCCATTCGGACTGTCCACCGGTCTCCAAATGAAATGTCGTGCTAAGGTCAACCTGGGAACCCAACTCTGCCTGAAATGCCCTCTAAAAGTGAGAAGTGAACTGCGTACCTCTATCAGAAATAATAGACACTGACATACCATGAAGACGGACAATCTCTCACACATAGATCTATGCCAACCTCTCAGCACGGTAGAAAGACTGAATTGGCAAGAATTGAGCACACTTAGTCAATCGATCCACGATGACCCAAATGCTATCAAAACTCTGAAAAGTACACGGCAACTCAATCAAAAAATCTATAGTAACCCGCTCCCACTCAGGAATGGGTAATCTCTTAAGCAAACCACTAGGTCTTAAGTGCTCAGACTTCACCTACTAACAGTTCAACCACCGAGCTACAAACTCCATTATATCCCTCTTCATCTTGCTCCACCAATAATACTGTCTCAAGTCCTTATACATCTTAGCTACCCCGGGATGAATGGAATATCTAGAAAAATGAGCCTCCTGCAATATCAACTTAATCAAGTCACCAACCCTCGGAAAATAAATATGGCCCTCAAATCTCAAGACACCCTATGAATCTAAAGGCGGACTTCCTGGCCTCACCAGTCAACACCTGATCTCAAAGCCCATAAAGTTGACTATCCTAAAATTGATGCTCTTAGATCTTCCATAGCAATGTAGACTGAGCCTTAACTCGAGCACGAATCCTCCCTGGGTCAGAAATATCAAGTTTAACCAATTGATTTGCCAAGGACTTGAGGTACAAGACCAATGGTCTCTCTGAAACTGATAGGAAAGACAGACTCCACATACTCACC
The DNA here is from genome assembly GCA_003996215.1 of Jaltomata sinuosa. Lineage (NCBI taxonomy): Eukaryota > Viridiplantae > Streptophyta > Magnoliopsida > Solanales > Solanaceae > Jaltomata > Jaltomata sinuosa. The sequence continues at coordinate 70,418 of QJPP01002238.1, read as the reverse complement.
GCCTTCTGGATCAAGGCATCTTCTACAATATTTTCCTTGCTCGGATGATATAGAATGGAGATATCATAGTCCTTCAGCAACTCAAGTCACCTCCGCTGCCTCGAATTAAGATCCTTTTGGTTCAGGATTTGTTGATGGTTATGATGGTCAGTGAATATCTCACAATGAATGCCATAAAGGTAATGCCTCCAAATCTTAAGCGCGAAAGCCACAACTGCCAACTCTAAGTCATGTGTAGGGTAGTTGAGATAGTATACCTTCAATTGTCTAGAAGAATCTACTGTCACATGGCCCTTCTTCATTATAACATAACCCAAACCAACACCTGATGCATCACAATAAATAGTAATACCCTGGCCCTCAACTGGAAGAGTCAATATTAGAGCTATAGTTAATAATGCCTTGAGCTTTCGAAAGCTCACCTCACACTCATCGGACCACTGAAATGGGACATCCTTCCTAGTCATTCTAGTCAAAAGTGATGTAATAGAAGAGAATCCCTCGATGAACCATCTATAATAACTAGCTAGCCCAATGAAACTGTAAACCTCAGTATGAGAAGTTGGCCTGGACCAATCACGAACTGCCTCAATCTTCACCGGGTCTACCACAATCCCATCCTTGGACACCACGTGCCCCAAGAATGCTACAGACTCAAGCCAGAACTCACACTTTAAAAACATGGCATAAAGCCGCTGATCTCTAAAAGTCTAGAACACAATCCTTAAATGCTGCTCATGCTCCTCCCTACTTCTCGAATATAAAAGAATGTCATCAATGAATATTATCATGAAGGAGTCCAAATATGGCCTGAACACTATCAAGTCCATGAAGGCTGCTGGGGCATTGTTTAACTCAAAAGACATCACCAAAAACTTGTAATGGCCATAGTGAGTCTTGAAGGCTGTCTTAGGGATGTCCCACGCTCGAATCCTCAACTGATGGTGGCTAGATCTCAAGTCAATCATGAAAAATATGGTTGTACCCTAAAGCTAATCAAATAAGTTGTATATACATGGCATCAAATACTTATTCTTCACAGTTACCTTACTAAGTTGCCGATAATCAATACACATATGCATCATGCCATCCTTTTTTCACAAAAAGGACATGAGCACCCCATGGGGAAACACTCGGTCGAATGAAACCCTTACCCAGAATATCCTGAAGATGAACACTAAGATCCCTCAACTTAGCAGGATCCACATAGTAGGGTGGAATAGAAATGGTCCTAGTGCCTGACTCAACATCAATAGCAAATTTTATATCACGCTTAGGAAGGAGGCTAAGTATAATGACCCTCCGGGTCATTTCCTATTTTTCATTCTTTTCTGCATTTAGAGCTTTCCCTCAGTGGCTAGAGGTCATTTATAACTTGACGGGACTGATGGTTCGGTGATCGGGCCTTCCGTTAGGTCATAATGACAATTTCTCTATTTTAGAACTTGAACTTAGAAAATCTTTGACTTTGGTCAACTTTCTTGGTAAACATGCTCAGAATCAAATTCTGATAGTTTTGTTGGCTCCGAAATGGAAATTTTGGTCTAGTAGGACCATTGGTCGGGGTCTGAGTTCTTTTAGTTTGGTTTTATATTGCTTTCTATGTTTTCAAGCTAGTTTAGCTGGTAGGGTTGACTTTGGTCTACATTCGGAGAAGATGGTCTTGGATGGAAATTCTGTTCACCCTATTAGCTCCAGAATGTCGACTTTGGGCTAGGGGAACCTTTGGTTTGGGTCTCGGGGCTTCTAGACTTGTTTTAGGGTATTGAGTTCTGAATTAGTTTTGGGCATGGGGCCCATTTTTCCTTAAAAAGCTATCTGTTGGTAAATTTATTGATTCCATTGAGTCCAGAATGTCATTTCCACTCAAATAAATCTATTGGTTTCTGAGTATCGGGTTCCGATTGTGCCCGGAATGCTCTGTTGAAGTTTTAGTTGTTGCTGATATTTGTTGTATCTGGTGGGACCACAATTGTGGTATTTTTGGCCTCATTTGCGGTACTCTGGCCATATTTGCGGTATTTTGGCTGCATTTATGGTATTTTGGCCATTTTTGGTGCTTGGCCGCATTTGCGGAGTTCGCAATTGCGACAAAAGAGTTGTAATTACAATATCTACTGGCAGTGTTATAAATTAAACATTCTTCTCATTTTTTTCCTCATTTCCAACTCCGTCCCTCAATTGTTGAGAGCTCCCAAGCTCAAATTTCTTCACATCTGGCCATTAAATTCTTGGGACAAACTCATCATAGCTTCGTGAGCTCGTTTCCATCATTAATCCGGTAAGTTTTTTGTTAAATTTCAACTTTTCATTCTCTCTTTTCCCTCTTTGATTTCTTTAAGTGGGTAGGCTGTTTTAGCCCAATCTGAATGCCCAAACCTTGCAATTTTCTGGGCATGTACTCCCATGATCGTTGTGATCATTTTGTACTTCTTCATTTTCGGCTTTGGGTTGCGAGGCCCCCAGTCCCGTTTGTGGCCTGGATTTTTAACTCGGCTAAATTATTAGCAGTGTAGGTACCGTTAGCTTCATATTGATGTGTAGAACATTGTTATGATAGTGGGACATCTTGCTGATACTTTTCTGGGGAGATAGGCTCCGGTCTTGTGGATTGGATTGTATGCGCTTCCTTGGCTTTTCTGGTAGGTTATGGTTTACTATTTTCTAGACTTTGCTCATATGAGGTATGAATATAATAACTTGCCAATGGTTGGTGGGATCTTGTGGTTTGGATATGGTTATGAGTAGGCTTATTGATCCTTATAGGTGATTTAGATGCTCTAGAGTAAGATTTTGGCTAGCAATCCTTAGTTTAGGCTATAGCTCTTCTTTAAGACTTGGTGTAGGCGGTGTAATATACTTGGGATCAGGGTCAGATTCCTTAGTTTTGTTTATACTTCTTGTGGTTGATATTATTAGATTAAAGAGCCTTAGCCTAGAATTAGATAAAGGTATGGGGTAGAGTAGATGTTATCATTGCTTTGTTATTATTACTATTATTATTCTCATTGGTTTGGTGTTCAATTTATCATGTAATTATGGGCCTGAGGTTGTGGAGATGGGACTTGCAGGAGCTAAGTCAGTATGGTTGTGCTTTGCTTAAGTTTCTATTTATCGTACGCTTTATGTTTAGTTTCGGTTAGTTGTTTTTCTTAGGCGGGTCCCTTGGGGTTTGGTTGATAGTGTAGTATTCCCTTTTAGTATTTGTACTAGAATAGTCAGCCTTAGCATCCAATGGGTATAGTTCTTGGTAGGGTAGTTTCTTTCTTGGTTTTCTGGTTGTTCTTATCGTGTCATATTCTTATGGTTGGATTTGGTATGCGGATCTGTGGGCCTAAGGCTATGTGTTGGGTTGGCTGGAGTCCAGGTTAGTACGATATTGTTATGTAGGGTGAAATACCCTATCTTGGTTTTTCTGTGTGCATCATATGCATACATGTATACATTTGAATTGATTCGTGTTCCTCTTTTTTCATATATGATTGGGTTATGGTATGGATTGAAGGGAACTGAATGGTACGGATTTACGGGAATCGATTGGCTCAGTGGTTTGATAAGGGAATCTTTTTCTAACAAATGGTTTTCAAATTAAGGAAAGATTTTACCGATTTAAGCTCACAACTAATGTTTAAAACTCGAAACACTTTCTTTTTAGATGATTGGAGATCCAGGGAAAGCGTCCTACTTTTATAAATGTTTTTGGTTGCAAAAGGGGGAAAACAGTTTCTTTTCTATAAACTTGTGTGGTTAAGGAGAAATCGTACATCACTATTTTACTGACTTCAAAATGTGAAAATACTTCTAATTTTTGCACTTTGTTTGAGAGATGATTTTAACCTTGCTTTCCATTGGTTATAGGATTATATTGATAAGCTCCGGCGGCCTCCTTTGTATATATATATGGGGTTTTACTTGTGAAATTTTTTATATTGATAAGCTCTGGCGGCCCATGAGAATACTCTGGGTTTTCTTGATTATACGTGGATATGGAGGCATTGATTATTATATTGATAAGCTACGGTGGCCTGAAGGGACATTCCAGGTATTATGGTACGGTAATGGTTGGTAAGATCCGGCGGCCCGTGAGGTTACTCAGGGTTTTCATTAGTTATTGCATTGGCCACATTTCATTTCATCCATTCCATATCGCATTTTCATGGTATTCCCTATGTATCTTTACTATCAGAATTTCTGTGTAGTTGGTTGTCTTTATTAGGTGTATTTTTTTGGACTCGGTAAGTCTGAATTGGTTGTTGTTGGTCTATCGTTTATGCTTTTCATAGTAGGTGCCATCACAACTTGAGTTTTTGGGTCGTGACAGAGTGGTATCAGAGCTCTATGTTCACCAATGTCATTGGTACAAGGGCAGGTGTCTAGTAGAATCTCGCGGATAGGTACGATGACGTTCGTATCCTATCTTCGGGAGGCTATTGGGTATCCTTAGGAAAAGTTCCAACTTGTTGATTCCTTATCATGCGTTCTTCTCTTAGTCAAAGTATAAACTTTAATTGTTCCTTCCCTTCTCAGATGGTTATGACGAGGTCGACAGCGGGCTTGGGCGAGGCTCATATGCCTGCCACTGGAGAGCGGTTACCAGAGTTAGGGGTTGAGGGTATTCAGTTTCAGTCGGAGGATGTGGGGTTAACCCAGCCTCACGTAGGATTTGTAGCTTCACCGACCCTTCAGGGTATTCTAACCAGGATTCTTAGCTTATTGGAGAGTATGTCATGGGCCGAGACTCTACCTAGTGTTCCTGATGGTTCACAGATCAGAGTTGAGACACAGACTTCAGCCCAGGCAGCGGTGCATAATAGTCAGGGACGAGGAGCACAAAAATCTACTGTGGCTCCCTATTTGGATACTTTGTCTATTCCATTGGTTTCACACCCTATTACAGCTAGGCCGGTTATGTCTATTGAGGAGCAGAAGATCCTGGGCAGGTTTATCAGATTGGGTCTCCGAGGTTTTATGGTGCCCCAGGTGAGGATGCTTAAGAGTTCTTGATTATTTGCTAGGAGAGGTTGCATAACCTTGGGTTGGTTAAGTCTCACAGATCTGATTACACTATATTTCAGATGGATGGATTTGCAAAATAGTGGTGGCGATCTTATACTGCGTTCAGACCAGTCGAGTCACTTTCGATGACTTGGACTCAGTTCTCTAAGGCTTTCTTGGAGAAGTTTGTACCTCGCAGCTTGAGGGAGAGGTTGAGGGATCAGTTCACCAGGTTAGAGCAGGGCTATATGTCGGTTTATGAGTATGAGGTAGGATTCCATGAGTTGTCTAGGCATGCTACTATGATTCTTCCTACAGAGCACGAGCGGGTTTGCCAGTTTGTCAGAGGGTTAGATCTACCACTTCGTTTGGCTACAGAGCAGCTAGTGGTATCAGGGGCTACATTCCTTGTGGTTGTTGATCATTCACGAGTTACTGAGTGTATATGCCTTGAGTCCAATAAAGGCGGTGGTAAGAGGCCTCCCCATTGGGGTAGTTTCAGTGATTTTCAGTTTTGAGGCAAAGGTTTCTCCTGTGGGGGTCACCCACGACATTACCTATTTTGTCAGCCAATTCGTGTGGCATTCTAGATTTCAGGGAGAGGTTGTTCGAGGCACAGTAGGCAGAGTAGTAAGGGTTCAGGTCAGACTTCTTGAGATTTACATTCTGGGTATCCAGGCCATGGTGGCAGTCAGGTTGAGCCAGATTTTCTCAGTGGGGCACTTCTATTATGGGTTGTTATGTTTGTGGTGAGCAGGGACACCCTGCCAGGACTTGTCCAAGATTCAGGGAGTTTCACCCTCTCCGAGTTCCAGCATCACCGCCCAAGGGTGGTGCACAGATTAGTAGGGGTGGTTCCCAGCTTGTTAGTGATGGTTCTCAGCCGTAGCAGTCAACTAGTCATAGAAGATAGAGTCACGCGGATGCTTCTATCACAGGTATTATATTGTTATCATCATTGAGCTTTTGGTATTGTCGATGTGTGATTTGCATGTCCCAATATAAATCTGCTTAGATTACTTCTCATCAGGACTTGCATGGTGAGGTTGTGGTGCTTGTTCATATAGCTACCCCATAAAAGAATTCTTTTAGTAGTGGATCGAGTATGTTGGCTTTTGAGTAGTTACTATATTGGGTTGCAAAGTGCGGTAGGCCTAGTCATTATGATTGGTGGGCTTCCACGAAAACTCCAGGCTTGGTTTTGCAATCTTAGCACCTAGCAGTTCTGGTTTGTTCGATTGTCTTGCTTTTGGTTATGGTGCTAGTTCTGAAGTTCTTCCGTTGGGTCAGTTTTTGTGGTTGAGAAAGGTTCATATTGCGGAAGTGTTTTCTAAAGTTAGAGTTCGAGATTGGGTTATCTTTGGTTAAGGGTCTAGGTGGTGGGAATTCTAAAGATTACCTCAGGACTCGTTCCTCTAATAGTTCCCAGCTATGTCCTTTGATTTGACCCATGCCCCATTAGCGGTTGCAGATTACTGAGCATAGCATTTATAACTTACTCGAGTTCCAGTTACTACAATATTCTTAGGTGGCAGTTGATCCTACTCGAGGAGTTGGGAGGAGATCAGTTAGAATTTGGGTTTTGGTTTTAGACTTTGTGGGTTAGCAGACTATTTCAAGAGGGTTGTGGAAGACTTCCTCTATTCGCGGTACTTTTGACTCGATCAATTCAGGAGACCGTTACCTTCTAGCGGTTAGGCCACAGTGTTATGGGTTCCTTATGGGTTGGAGATGGACTTTAGGCTTTGTTGCATGCTTGCTACATTTCTTTCTTGGTTTCGGTGTCCTTGGGTTCTGCTCAAATAGGCAGACCTAGCCTAGTCCCTTTTGCTAGATCAGACATTGTGTGGTTATGAATCTACATTCGGAAGGTTGTCCTTCACCATGGGTTGCCTGGTTAATTTCTTTTTCAAATAACGGTGTTTATTTTTAGTTGGTTATTTCTGGAAAGTTTTGGTTATTTGGGTGATCTTACCATAGTTGTCCATCTATGGACAGATGGTCAGTCAGGGTAGGCTAATTCGGTCATAGTAGGTATGTCTCTGGCAGGTGTTTATGTTTCTAAGGTTAGTAGGACTAGTGTTTGGTTTTTGTTGAGATTATTTTTTTGACTAATTTGAGGAGGTAGAGTATGGTAAGAGTTCTAGCCTTCTGATGGGTTTGTGGATTTTTTTGAGTTTAACTCGAGTTTGGACTTGTGTTTGACTTTATGGTTTGAATGCTGATGTTTCGGGATAGATGGTAGGGTCTTTGAACCCATGATTCTTTGGTTAGAATATTGGAGAAACTGGGTTTTGTGCTTTATGTTAGCATGGTGTTCGGTTCTGTGTAATGATTGACTTGGTCTTCGTGGTTCTTGTGTTGTGTTGGTACTTTTTGAATGTTTTCTTTTGGGGTTCTGTTTGTGCTATTTGACTGGTTAGCTTTTGAGTTATAGTTTGTGGTTTTTCCTATTCTGGCTGGTTTTGAGTTAAGGTTTTAGTATGATTTCTTTGGTTATCTTTTCATTGGCCATTGTCCGATCAAGGAGGCTTCTCGGGAGGCCTAGCTCATCTCACAGACCTGGTATCTTTTTCTTTCTCGGCCTTTGGGTACGTCTTGTTTCTTAACTTTTGAGGACACAAGTTCTTTTAGTAGTGGATGTTGTAATGACCCTTCAGGTCATTTCCTATTTTTCATTCTTTTCTGCGTTTCGAGCATTCCCTCAGCGGCTAGAGATCATTTATGACTTGTCGGGACTGACGGTTCGGTGCCCGGGCTATCCGTTAGGTCATAATTACCATTTGACTGTTTTAGAAATTGAACTTAGAAAGTCTTTGACTTTGATCAACTTTCTTGGTAAACATGCTGAAAAACAAATATTGATAGTTCTATTGGCTCAAAAATGGAGATTTTGGTCCAGTAGGACCATTGGTCTGGGTCTGAGTACTTTCGGTTTAGTTTTATATTGCTTTCTGTGTTTTCAAGCTAGTTTGGCTGGTAGGGTTTACTTTGGTCAACATTTTTAGAAGACGACCTCAGATGGAAATTCCATCCATGCTATTAGCTTTGGAATGTCATCTTTGGACTAGGGGAGCCTTTGGTTTGGGTCCCGGGGCTTCCGAACTTGTTTTGGGGTATTGAGTTTTGAGTTAGTTTTGGACATGGGGACCACTTTTACTTAAAACGATCTCCGTTGGTAAATTTGTTGATTCCATTGAGTGTAGAATGTCATTTCCACTCAAATAACTCCATTGGTTTCTGAGTATCGGGTTTCGATTGTGCCCGAAATGCCTCATTGAAGTTTTAGCTGTTGCTAATATTTGATGTATCTGGTGGGACCGCAATTGCGGTATTTTTGGCTGCATTTGCGGTACTATGGCCGCATTTGCGGTATTTTGACCGCATTTGCAGTATTTTGGACATTTGCAGTGTTTTTTTGCATTTGCAATGCTTGGTCGCATTTGCGGAGTCCGCAAATGCGATAAAAGTGTCGCAATTGCGATATCTGCTGGCAGTGTAATAAATTAAATATTCTTCTCTTTTTTCTCCTCATTTCCAACTCTATCCCTCCATTGTTGAGAGCTCCCAAGCTCAAATTTCTTCACTTCTGGTCATCAAATTCTTGGGACAAACTCACCATAGCTTTGTGAGCTCTTTCCGTCATTAATCCGGTAAGCTTTTTGTTAAATTTCAACTTTTCATTCTCTCTTTTCCCTCTTTGATTTCTTGAAGTGGGTAGGCTGTTTCAGCCGTTTTTGAATGCTCAAACCTTGCGATTTTCTAGGAATGTACTCCCATGATCGTTGTGATCATTTTGTACTTCTTCATTTTTGGCTTCGAGTTGCGGGGCCCCAGGCTCGTTTGTGGCCCAGATTTTTAACCCGACTAAATTATTAGAAGTATGGGTACCGCTAGCTTCGTATTGACGTGTAAAATATTGTTATGATAGTGGGGCAACTTGCTGATACTTTTCAGGGAGATAGGCTCCGGTCTTGTGGATTGGATTGTACGCGCGTGCTCAGCTTTTCTGGTAGGTTATGGTTTACTATTTTCTAGACTTTGCTCGTATGAGGTATGAATATAATCACTTGCCAATGGTTGGTGGGATCTTGTGTTTTTGATATTGTTATGAGTAGGCTTATTGATCCTTATAGGTGATTTAGGTGCTCTAGAGTAAGATTTTTGCTAGCAATCCTTAGTATATGTTGTATCTCTTCCTAAAGACTTGGCGTAAGCGGTGTAATATCCTTGGGATTAGTGCCAGATGCCTTAGAGTTCTTTCGAATGCTTGTGTTTGATATTATTAGATTAGGGAGCCTTAGCCTAGAATTAGATAAAGGTTCGGGGTAGAGTAGATGTTATCATTGCTTTGTTATTATTACTATTATTATTCTCGTTGGTTTGGTGTTCAATTTATCATGTAATTATGGGCCTGAGGCCGTGGATAAGGGACTTGCAGGAGCCAGGTCAGTATGGTTGTGCTTTGCTTAAGTTTCTATTTGTCGTACGCTTTATGTTTAGTTCCGGTTAGTTATTTTCCTTAGGCGGGTCCCTTGGGATTTGGTAGATAGTGTAGTGTTCCCTTTTAGTATTTGTACTAGAATAGTGAACCTTAGCATCCGATGGGTATAGTTCCTAGTAGGGTAGTTTCCCTTTTAGTATTGTTCTTATCGTGTTATATTCTTATGGTTGGATTTGGTATGCGCATCTGTGGGCCTAAGGCCATGGTGTTGGGTTGGCTGGAGTCCAGGTTAGTACGATATTGTTATGAAGGGTGAAATACCCTATCTTGGTTTATCTGCGTACATCATATGCATACATGTATACATTTGAATTGATTCATGTTCCTCTCTTTTTCATATATGATTGGGTTATGGTATGGATTAAAGGGAACTGAATGGTACTGATTTATGGGAATCGTTTGGCTCAGTGGTTTGATAAGAGAATCTTTTTTTAACAAATGGTTTTCAAATTAAGGAAAGATTTTACCGATTTAAGCTGCCGCTAATGTTTAAAACTCGAAACACTTTATTTTTAGATGATTGGAGCTTCAGGGAGAGCATCCTACTTTTATAAATGTTTTTGGTTGCTAAAGGAGGAAAACAATTTATTTTCTATAACTTTTTGTGGTTAATGAGAAATCGTACATCACTATTTTACTGACTTCGAAATGGGAAAATACTTCTATTTTGTGCACTTGGTTTGAGAGATGATTTTAACCTTGCTTTCCATTGGTTATAGGATTATATTGATAAGCTCTGGCGGCCTGCTTTGTATATATATACGGGGTTTTACTTGTGAAAATTGTTATATTGGTAAGCTCCGGCGGCCCATGAGAATACTCTGGGTTTTCTTGATTATACGTGGATATGGTGGCATTGATTATTATATTGATAAGCTACGGTGGCCTGAAGGGACATTGTAGGTATTCTAGGTGACTCAGAGTTCTCATTTATTATTGCATAGGCCACATTTCATTTCATCCATTCCATATCGCATTTTCATGGTATTCCCTGCGTATCTTTACTATAAGAATTTGTGTGTAGTTGGATGTCTTTATCGGGTGTATTTTTTTTGGACTCGGGAAGTACGAATTGGTTGTTGCTGGTCTATCATTTATGCTTTTCATATTGTGGTGGTATTTCCCCCCCTCTTTTATTTAGGTTTGACCATTATATTTCCTTTTGACTCATCTTTCCAACCCTTGGGTTATATTCGTTTTTTGTTTTATTTATATCTTGTTTGATCTAAGTCGGCCGATGATGCCTACTGGGTACCGCATGTTTTGGTACTTATACTACACTTTTGCATCTTTTTTTTGATGCAGATCCTAGTACGAGTTATCACTGTTGATTGCAGTCCTCATGGAAAGTTGCTGACTGGAGACATTGGGGGAGCTCTTGGCGATCAGAGTTGATCCATCTCCCTCTACTTTTGGGTTAGTATCCTACAGTACCTTCGGATATTGTCCATAGTTTGTTGTATCTATCTGGAACATATAAGTTGTAGTAGCACTTGTACCGACTGACATCAGGTCTTGGGGAATTCTTATGTATTTTATTCCCTTCCCTCCTTTTCACTTATATTGGTTTATCGTATCTTTCGCTGTTATTGTTGTTTCTTCTGCTTTTGGGTTCTTACTTATGTTAGCCAGTTACTTGTAGTTCTGAGCTAAGGGTTGCCTTACCTACTGGTGGGTTATAGTAGGTGCCATCACGACTTGAGTTTTTGGGTCGTGACAGAGTGGTATCAGAGCTCTAGGTTCATCGGTGTCATTGGTACAAGGGCAGGTGTCTAGTAAAGTCTCGCGGATAGGTACGATGATATCTGTATCCTATCTTTGAGAGGCTATTGGGAATCCTTAGGAAAAGTTCCATCTTGTTGATTCCTTATCGTGCGTTCTTCTCTCCATATGACGAGGTCGACAGCGGGATTGGGCGAGGCTCATATGCCTGCCACTGAAGTGTGGTTACCAGAGTTAGGGGTTGAGGGCATTCAGTTTCAGTCGGAGGACGTGGGGTCAACCCAGCCTTCAGCAGGATTTGTAGCTTTACCTGTCCTTCAGGGTATTCTAGCCAGGATTCTTAGCTTATTGGAGAGTATGTCACGAGCCGGGACTCTACCTAGTGTGCCTGATGGTTCACATATCAGAGTTGAGACACAGACTTCAGCACAGGCAACGACGCTTAGTAGTAAGGGACGAGGAGCACAACTAGCTGATGTGGCTCCCCATTTGGATACTTTCCCGATTCCATTAGTTTCTCACCCTATTATAGCTAGGCCAGTTATGTCGATTGAGGAGCGGAAGATGCTGGGCAGGTTCATCAGATTGGGTCTCCGAGGTTTTCTGCTGCCCCAGGCGAGGATGATTACAAGTTCTTGATTAGTTTCCATGAGAGGTTGCATAACCTTGGGTTAGTTTAGTCTCACAGATCTGATTATACTATATTTCAGATGGATGGATTTGCAAAATAGTGGTGGCGAACTTATACTGCGTGCAGACCAGTCGGGTCACTTTCGATGACTAAGACTCAGTTCTCTAAGGCTTTCTTGGAGAAGTTTGTACCTCGCAGCTTGAGGGAGAGGTTGAGGGATCAGTTCACTAGGTTAGATCAGGGCTTTATGTCGGTTTATGAGTATGAGGCACGATTCCATGAGTTTTCTAGGCATGCTACTATGGTTCTACCTACAGAGCACGAGCGTGTTTGCCAGTTTGTCAGAGGGTTGGATCTACCACTTTGTTTGGCTACAGAGCAGCTAGTGGTATCAGTGGCTACATTCCTTGCGGTTGTTGATCATGCACATGTTATTGAGGGTATATGTCTTGAGGCAGGTGAAGGCAGTGGTAAGAGGCCTCCCCATCGGGGTAGTTTCAGTGATTTTTAGTTTTGAGGCAAAGATTTTCCCGTGGGGGTCACCCACGACATTTCCTGTTTTGCCGGCCAATTCGTGAAGCATTTTAGATTTCAGGGAGAGGTTGTTCGAGGCAGAGTAGGCAGAGTAGTCGGGGTTCAGGTGAGACTTCTCGAGGTCTACATTCTGGGTATCCAAGCTATGGTGGCAGTCAGGTTCAGCCAGATTTTCTCAGCGGGGCACTTCAATCAGGGGTTGCTATGTTTGTGGTGAGCAGGGACACCCTGCTAGGACTTGTCCAAGATTCAGGGAGTTTCACCCTCTCCGAGTTCCAAAATCACCGCCCAAGGGCGGTGCACAGATTAGTAGGGGTGGTTCCCAGGTTGTTAGTGATGGTTCTCAGCCGTATCAGTCGACTAGTCATAGCATATGGAGTCACGCGGATGCTTCTATCATAGGTATGCTATTGTTATCATCATTGAGCTTTTGGTATTGTCGATGTGGGGTTTGCATGTCCCTACATAAAAATACTTAGATTACTTCTCATCCTGACTTGCATGGTGAGGTTGTGTTGCTTGTGCATATAGCTACCCCGTAGAAGAATTCTTTTAGTAGTGGATCGAGTATGTTGGCTTTTGAGTAGTTACTATATTGGGTTGCAAAGCGCGGTAGGCCTAGTCATTATGATTGGTGGGCTTCCACGAAAACTCCAGGCTTCGTTTTGCCATCTTAGCACCTAGCAGTTCTGGTTTGTTCTGTTGTCTTGCTTTTGGTTATGGTGCTAGTTCCGAAGTTCTTCCGTTGGGTCAGTTTCTGTAGTTGAGAAAGGTTCAGATTGCAGAAGTGTTTTCTAAAGTTAGAGTTCGAGATTGGGTTATCTTTGGTTAAGGGTCTGGGTGGTGGGAATTCCAAGGACTACCTCAGGACTCGTTCCTCTAAAAGTTCCCTGCTATGTCCTTTGATTTGACCCGTGCCTCATAAGCGATTGCAGATTACTGAGCATAACATTCATATTTTACTCGAGTTTCGGTTACTACTGTATTCTTAGGTGGCAGTTGAGCCTACTCAAGGAGTAGGGAGGAGATTAGTTAGATTTTGCGTTTTGGTTTCAAACTTTGTGGGTTAGAAGACTATTTCAAGAGGGTTGTGGAAGACTTCCTCTATTCGCGGTACTTTTGACTATATTAATTCAGGAGACCGTTCCCTTCTAGTGGTTAGGCCTCAGTGTAATGGGTTCCTTATGGGTTGTAGATGGACTTTAGGCTTTGTTGCATGCTTGCTACATTTTTTGCTTGGTTTCGGTGTCCTTGGGTTCTGCTCAAATAGGCAGACTTAGCCTAGTCCCTTTTGCCAGATCAGACATTGTGTGGTTAAGAATCTGCATTCGGAAGGTTGTCCTTCACCATGGGTTGCCTGGTTACTTTTTTTTTCAAATATCAGTGTTTATTCTTAGTTGGTTATTTCTGCCAAATTTTGGTTATTCGGGTGATCTTAACACAGTTGTCCATCTGTGAACCGATGGTTAGTCAGGGTAGGCTAATCTGGTCATAATGGGCATGTCTCGGGCAGGTGTTTATGTTTCTAAGGTTAGTAGGACTAGTGTTTGGTTTTTGTTGAGATCGATTTTTTGACTAATTTGAGGAGGTAGAGTATGGTAGGAGTCCTAGCCTTCTGATGGGTTTGTGGATGTTTTTCTAGTTTAACTCGAGTTTGGACTTGTGTTTGACTTTATGGTTTGAATGCTGATGTTTCGGGATAGATAGAAGGGTCTTTGAACCTAGGATTCTTTGGTTAGAATATTGGAGAAAGTGGGTTTTGTGCTTTGTGTTAGCACGGTGTTCGGTTCTGTGTAATGATTGCCTTGGTCTTCGTGGTTCTTGTGTTGTGTTGGTGCTTTTTGAATGTTTATTTTGGGGTTCTGTTTGTGTTATTTGACCAGTTAGCTTTTGAGCTATAGTTTGTGGTTTTTCCTATTCTAGCTGGTTTTGAGTTAAGGTTTTAGTAAGCTTTCTTTGGTTATCTTTCCGTTGGCCGTTTTCCGATCAAGGAGGCTCCTCGAGAGGCCTAGCTCAACCCACAGACCTGGTATCTTTTCCTTTCTTGGCCTTTGGGTACTTCTTGTTTCTTAACTTTTGAGGACGAAAGTTCTTTTAGTAGTGGATGTTGTAATGACCCTTCAGGTCATTTCCTATTTTTCGTTCTTTTCTGTGTTTAGAGCATTCCCTCAGCGGCTAGAGGTCATTTATGACTTGCTGGAACTGACGGTTTAGTGCCCAGGTTGTCCGTTAGATCATAATGACTATTTCCCTGTTTTAGAACTTGAACTTAGAAAGTCTTTTAATGTGATCAACTTCCTTGGTAAACGTGCTCATAATCAAATTCTGACAGTTCGTTAGCTCCGGAATGGAGATTTTGGTCTAGTAGGACCAATGGTCTGGGTCTGAGTGCTTTCAGTTTAGTTTAATGTTGCTTTCTGTGTTTTCAAGCTAGTTTGGCTTGTAGGGTTGACTTTGGTCAACATTTAGAGAAGAAGACCTCAGATGGAAATTTTGTTCGTGCAATTAGCTCCGAAATGTCAACTTTGGGCTAGGCAAACCTTTGGTTCGGGTCCCGGGGCTTCCGAACTTGTTTTGGGGTATTGAGTTCCGAGTTAGTTTGAGGCATGGGGCCCACTTTTCCTTAAAACTATCTCCGTTGGTATATTTGTTGATTCCATTGAGTCTGGAATGTCGTTTTCACTCAAATAACTCTATTAGTTTCTGAGTATCGGGTTCCGATTGTACCCGGAATGCCCCATTTAAGTTTTAGTTGTTGTTGATATTTGTTGTATCTAGTGGGACCGCAATTACGATATTTTTGGCCGCATTTGCGGCACACTGGCCGCATTTGCGGTATTTTGACCGCATTTGCAGTATTTTCGACATTTGCGGTGTTTTTTCACATTTGCAGTGCTTGTCCGCATTTGCGGAATCCGCAATTGCGACAAAAGAGTCGCATTTGAGATATCTGCTGGCAGTGTTATAAATTAAACATTCTTTTCTTTTTTTCCTCATTTCCAACTCCATCCTTACATTGTTGAGAGCTCCCAACCTCAAATTTCTTCACTTCTAGTCATTAAATTCTTGGGACAAACTCACCATAGCTTCATGAGCTCTTTTCCGTCATTAATCCGGTAAGCTTTTTTTTAAATTTCAACTTTTCATTCTCTCTTTTCCCCCTTTGATTTCTTGAAGTGGGTAGGCTATTTCAGCCCTTTTTGAATGCCCAAACCTTGCAATTTTCTAGGCATGTACTCCCATGATCGTTGTGATCATTTTGTACTTCTTCTTTTCTGGCTTTGGGTTGCGGGGCCCTCGGGCCCGTTTGTGGCCCAGATTTTTAACCTGGCTAAATTATTAGCAGTATGGGTACTGTTAGCTTCATATTGATGTGTAGAATATTTTTAGGATAGTGGGGCAGCTTGCTGATACTTTCCGGGGGAGATAGGCTATGGTCTTGTGGATTGGATTGTACGCGCGTGCTCAGCTTTTCTGGTAGATTATGGTTTACTATTTTCTAGACTTTGCTCGTATGAGGTATGAATATAATAACTTTCCAATGTTTGGTGGGATCTTGTGGTTTTGATACGGTTATGAGTAGGCTTATTGATCCTTATAGGTGATTTAGGTGCTCTAGAGTAAGATTTTTGCTATCAATCCTTAGTATATGTTGTAGCTCTTCCTTAAGACTTGGCGTAGGCGGTGTAATATACTTGGGATTAGGGTTAGATGCCTTAGTTTCGTTTAGACTTCTTGTGGTTGAAATTATTAGATTAGGGAGCCTTAGCCTAGAATTAGATAAAGGTTCGGGGTAAAGTAGATGTTATCGTTGCTTTGTTATTATTACTATTATTATTCTCATTGATTTGGTGTTCAATTTATCTTGTAATTATAGGCCTGAGGCCGTGGAGAAGGGACTTGCAGGATCCAGGTTAGTACGGTTGTGCTTTGCTTAAGTTTCTATTTGTAGTACGCTTTATGTTTAGTTCCGGTTAGTTGTTTTCCTTAGGTGGGTCACTTGGGGTTTGGTAGATAGTGTAGTGTTCCCTTTTAGTAATTGTAGTATAATAGTCAGCCTTAGCATCCGATGGGTATAGTTCCTGGTAGGGTAGTTTCTTACTTGGTTTCTAGTTGTTCTTATCGTGTTATATTCTTATTGTTGGATTTGGTATGCGCATCTGTGGGCCTAAGGCCATGGTGTTGGGCTGGCTGGAGTCCAGGTTAGTACGATATTGTTATGAAGGGTGAAATACCCTATCTTGGTTTATCTGCGTGCATCATATGCATACATGTATATATTTGAATTGATTTGTGTTCCTCTCTTTTTCATATATGATTGGGTTATGGTATGGATTGAAGGGAACTGAATGGTATAGATTTACGGTAATTGATTGGCTCAGTGGTTTGATAAGAGAATCTTTTTTTAAAAAATGCTTTTCAAATTAAGGAAAGATTTTACTGATTTAAGCTGACCGCTAATGTTTAAAACTTGAAACACTTCCTTTTTAGATGATTGGAGCTCCAGGGAGAGCGTCCTACTTTTATAAATGTTTTTGGTTGCTAAAGGAGGAAAACAATTTCTTTTCTATAAACTTGTGTGGTTAATGAAAAATCGTACATCAATATTTTACTGACTTCGAAATGGGAAAATACTTCTATTTTGTGCACTTGGTTTGAGAAATGATTTTAACCTTGCTTTCCATTGGTTATAGGATTATATTGATAAGCTCCGGCGGCCTCCTTTGTATATATATACGGGGTTTTACTTGTGAAAATTGTTATATTGGTAAGCTCTGGCGGCCCATGAGAATACTCTGGGTTTTCTTGATTATACGTGGATATGGTGGCATTGATTGTTGTATTGTTAAGCTACGGTGGCCTAAAAGGACATTCTAGGTATTATGGTATGGTATTGGTTGGTAAGCTTCGGTGGCTCGTGAGGTGACTCAGGGTTCTCCTTCATTATTGCATTGGCCACATTTCATTTCATCCATTCCATATCGCATTTTCATGGTCTTCCCTGCGTATCTTTACTATAAGAATTTATGTGTAGTTGGTTGTCTTTATCGGGTGTATTTTTTTTGGACTCGAGAAGTACGAATTGGTTGTTGCTGGTCTATCGTTTATGCTCTTCATATTGTGGCGATATTTTTCCCCCTCTTTTTATTTAGGTTTGACCATTATATTTCCTTCTGATTCATCTTTTCGACCCTTGGGTTATATTCGCTTTTTGTTTTATTTATATCTTATTTGAGCTAAGTCGGCCAATGATTCCTACTGGGTACCGCATGTTTTGGTACTCATACTACACTTTTGCATCTTTTTGTTGATGCAGATCCTAGTATGAGTTATCACTGTTGATTGCAGTCCTCGTGCAAAGTTTCTAACTAGAGACATTGGGTGAGCTCTTGGCGATCGGAGTTGATCCATCTCCCTCTACTTTTGGGTTAGTCTCCTACAGTACCTTCAGATATTGTCCATAGTTTGTTGTATCTATCTAGAACATCTAAGTTGTAGTAGCACTTGTACTGACTGACACCAGGTCTTGGGGGATTCTTATGTATTTTAGTCCCTTCCCTCCCTTTTACTTATATTATTTATCATATCTTTTGCTGTTATTGTTGTTTCTTCTGCTTTTGGGTTTTTCCTTATGTTAGCCTGTTACTTGCAGTTCTGAGCTAAGGTTTGGCTTTCCTACTGGTGGGTTATAGTAGGTGCCATCATGACTTGAGTTTTCGGGTCGTCACAGAGTGGTATCAGAGCTCTAGGTTCACCGGTGTCATTGGTACAAGGGCAGGTGTCTAGTAGAATCTCACGGATAGGTACGATGACGTCCGTATCCTATCTTCGGGAGGCTATTGGGCATCCTTAGGAAAAGTTCCATCTTGTTGATTCCTTATCGTGCGTTCTTCTCTCAATTAAAGTCTAAACTTTAATTGTTCCTTCCCTTCTAAAATGGTTATGACGAGGTTGACAGCGGGCTTGGGCGAGGCTCATATGCCTGACACTGGAGCGCAGTTACCAGAGTTAGGGGTTGAGGGCATTCAGTTTCAGTCGGAGGATGTGGGGTCAACCCAACCTCCAACAAGATTTGTATCTTAACCGGCCCTTCATGGTATTCTAGCCTGGATTCTTAGCTTATTGGAGAGTATTTCACGGGCTGGGACTCTACCTAGTGCGCCTGATGGTTCACATATCAGAGTTGAGACACATACTTCAGCCCAGGCAGTGGCGCATAGTAGTCATAGACTAGTAGTACAACCAGCTGTTGTGGCTCCCCATTTGGATACTTTGTCGATTCCATTGGTTGCTCAGAATATTAAACCTAGGCCTGTTTTGTCGATTGAGGAGCAAAAGATGCTGGGCATGTTCATCAGATTGGGTCTCCGAGGTTTTCTGGTGCCCCGAATGAGGATTTTTATGAGTTCTTGATTAGTTGCCAGGAGAGGTTGCATAACCTTGGGTTAGTTAAGTCTCACGGAGCTGATTACACTGTATTTCAGTTTAATGGATTGGCAAAATAGTGGTGGCGATCTTATACTGTGTGTAGACTAGCCGGGTCACTTTCGATGACTTAGACTCAGTTCTCTGAGGCTTTCTTGGAGAAGTTTGTACCTCGCAGCTTGATAGAGAGGTTGAGGGATCAGTTCACCAGGTTAGAGTAGGGCTCTATGTCAGTTTATGAGTATGAGGCACGATTCCATGAGTTGTCTTGGCATGCTACTATGATTCTTCCTACAGAACACGAGTGCATTTGCCAGCTTGTCAGAGGGGTGGATCTACCAGTTCGTTTGGCTACAGAGCAGCTAGTGGAATCAGGGGATACATTTCTTGCGGTTGTTGATCATGCACGAGTTATTGAGGGTATATGTCTTGAGGCCAGTGAAGGCAGTGGTAAGAGTCCTCCCCATCGGGGTAGTTTCAGTGATTTTCAGTTTTGAGGCAGAGGTTTCTCCCGTGGGGGTCACCCACGACATTTCCTGTTTCGCCGGCCAGTTCGTGTGGCATTCTAGATTTCAGGGAGCGGTTGTTCGAGGCACAATAGGCAGAGTAGTCGGGGTTCATGTCAAACTTCTCGAGGTTTACATTCTGGGTTTCCAGGTCGTGGTGTCCCGTCAGGTAGAACCAGTTTTTCACAGCAGGGCACTTCTATTAGGGGTTGCTATGTTTGTGGTGAGAAGGGACACCTTGATAGGACTTGTTCAAGATTCAGGGAGTTTCACCCTCTCTGAGTTCCAGCATCACCTCCCAAGGGCGGTGCACAGATTAGTAGGGGTGGTTCCCAGGTTGTTAGTAATGGTTCTCAGCCGTAACAGTCGACTAGTAATGGTAGATGGAGTCACGCGGGTGCTTCTATAACAGGTATGATATTGTTATCATCATTGAGCTTTTGGTATTGTTGATGTAGAGTTCGCATGTCCCTACATAAATCTTCTTAGATTACTTCTCATCCGAACTTGCATGGTGAGGTTGTGGTGCTTGTGCATATAGCTACCATGTAGAAGAATTCTTTTAGTAGTGGATCGAGTATGTTGACTTTTGCGTAGTTACTATATTGGGTTGGAAAGCGCGGTATGCATAGTCATTATGATTGGTGGGCTTCCATGGAAACTCCAAGCTTGGTTTTGCCATCTTAGCACCTAGCAGTTCTGGTTTATTCGGTTGTCTTGCTTTTGGTTATGGTGCTAGTTCCAAAGTTCTTCCATTGGGTCAGTTTCTGTAGTTGAGGAAGGTTAAGATTGCGGAAGTGTTTTCTAAAGTTAGAGTTCGAGATTGGGTTATCTTTGGTTAAGGGTCTGGGTGGTGGGAATTCCAAGGACTACCATAGGATTCATTCCTCTAAAAGTTCCCAGCTATGTCCTTTGATTTGACTCATGCCCCATTAGCGGTTGCAGATTACTAAGCATCATATTCATATCTTACTCCAATTTTGGTTACTACTGTATTCTTAGGTGGCAGTTAAGCCTACTCGAGGAGTAGGGAGGAGATAAGTTAGAATTTGGGTTTTGGTTTCAGACTTTATGGGTTAGCAGACTAGTTCAAGAGGGTTGTGGAAGACTTCCTCTATTCACGACACTTTTGACTAGATCGATTTAGGAGATCGTTCCCTTCTAGCAGTTAGGCCAGAGTTTATAGGTTCCTTATCGGTTGGAGATGGACTTTATGCTTTGTTGCATGCTTGCTACATTTCTTACTTGGTTTTGGTGTCCTTGGGTTCTACTCGAATAGGCAGACCTAGCCTAGTCATTTTTGCCAGATCAGACATTGTGTGGTTAAGAATATGAATTTGGAAGTTTGTCCTTCACCATGGGCTGCTTGGTTACTTTCTTTTTCAACTATTAGTGTTTATTTTCAGTTGGTTATTTCTGGCAAGTTTTGGTTATTCGGGTGATCTTACCGCAGTTGTCCATCTGTGGACCGACGGTTAGTCAGGGTAGGCTAATCCGGTCATAGTGGGTATGTCTTAGGCAAGTGTTTATGTTTCTAAGGTTAGTTGGACTAGTGTTTAGTTTTTGTTGAGATCGATTTTTTAAATAATTTGAGGAGGTAGAGTACGGTAGGAGTCCTAGCCTTCTGATGGGTTTGTGGATGTTCTTTTAGTTTAACTCGAGTTTGGAATTGTGTTTGACTTTATGGTTTGAATGCTGATGTTTCGGGATAGATGGAAGGGTCTTTGAACCCAGGATTCTTTGGTTAGAATATTGGAGAAAGTGGGTTTTGTGCTTTGTGTTAGCACGGTGTTCGGTTTTGTGTAATGATTTCCTTGGCCTTCGTGGTTCTTGTGTTGTGTTGGTGCTTTTCAAATGTTTTCTTCTGGGGTTCTGTTTGTGTTATTTGACCAGTTAGCTTTTGAGCTATAGTTTGTGGTTTTTCCTGTTCTTACTGGTTTTGAGTTAAGGTTTTAGTAAACTTTCTTTGGTTATCTTTCCGTTGGCCGTTGTCCGATAAAGGAGGCTTCTCGAGAGGCCTAGCTCAACTCACAGACCTGGTATATTTTCCTTTCTCGGCCTTTGGGTACTTCCTGTTTCTTAACTTTTGAGGATGAAAGTTCTTTTAGTAGTAGATGTTGTAATGACCCTCCAGATCATTTCCTATTTTTCGTTCTTTTGAGCATTTCAAGCTTTTGTTTAGCGGCTAGAGGTCATTTATGACTTGTCAGGATAGACGGTTCGGTCCAAGGCCGTTCGTTAGGTCATAATGACAATTTTTTTATTTTCGAACTTGAACTTAGAAAGTCTTTGACTTTGGTCAACTTTCTTGGTTAACATGCTCATAATCAAATTCCAACAGTTTCGTTGGCTCCGGAATTGAGATTTTGGTCTAGTAGGACCATCGGTCTGGGTCTGAGTTCTTTCGGTTTAGTTTTATGTTGCTTTCTGTGTTTTCAAGCTAGTTTGGCTGGTAGGGTTGACTTTGGTCAACATTTCGAGAAGACGGCCTCAGATGGCAATTCCATCCGCGTTATTAGCTCTGGAATGTCGACAATTGGCTAGGGGAACCTTTGGTTCGGGTCCCGGGGCTTCCGGACTTATTTTGGGGTATTGAGTTCCGAGTTAGTTTTGGGCATGGGGCGCACTTTTCCTTAAAACGATCTCCGTTTGTAAATTTGTTGATTCCATTGAGTCTAGAATATCATTTTCACTCAACTAACTCAATTGGTTTCTGAGTATCAGGTTCTGATTGTGCCCGGAATGCCCCATTGAAGTTTTAGTTGTTGCTGATATTTGCTGTATCTGGTGGGACCGCAATTGCAGTATTTTTAGCCGCATTTGCGGTACTCTGGCCTTATTTGCGGTATTTTGACCGCATTTGCGGTATTTTGGCCATTTGTGGTGTTTTTCTGCATTTGCAGTGCTTGGCCGCATTTGTGGAGTCCACAATTGCGACAAAAGTGCCGCAATTGCGATATTTGCTGGCAGTGTCATAAATTAAACATTCTTCTCTTTTTTTTCCTCATTTCAAACTCCGTCCCTCCATTGTTGAGAGGTCCCAAGCTCAAATTTTTTCACTTACGGTCATCAAATTCTTGTGACAAACTCACCATAGCTTCGTGAGCTCGTTTCCGTCATTAATCCGGTAAGTTTTTTGTTAAATTTCAACTTTTCATTCTCTCTTTTCCTTCTTTGATTTCTTGAAGTGGGTAGGCTTTTTTAGCCTAATTTGAACGCCCAAACCTTGCGATTTTCTGGGCATGTACTCCCATGATTGTTGTGATCATTTTGTACTTCTTCATTTTTGGCTTCGTGTTGCGAGGCCCTCAGTCCCGTTTGTGGACCAGATTTTTAACTCGGCTAAATTATTAGCAGTATCGGTAACGTTAGCTTCATATTGACGTGTAGAACATTATTATGATAGTGGGGCAGCTTGCTGATACTTTTCAGGGGAGATAGGTTCCGGTCTTGTGGATTGAATTGTACGCGCGTGTTCGGCTTTTCTGGTAGGTTATGGTTTACTATTTTCTAGACTTTGCTCGTATAAGGTATGAATATAATAACTTGCCAATGGTTGGTGGGATCTTGTTGTTTTGATACGGTTATGAGTAGGCTTATTGATCCTTATAGGTGATTTAGGTGCTCTAGAGTAAGATTTTGGCTAGCAATCCTTAGTATAGGCTGTAGCTCTTCTATAATACTTGGCGTAGGTGGTGTAATATCCTTGGGATTAGGATTAGATGCCTTAGTTTCATTTAGACTGCTTGTGGTTGAGATTATTAGATTAGGGAGCCTTATCTTAGAATTAGATAAAGGTTCGGGGTAAAGTAGATGTTATCGTTTCTTTGTTATTATTACTATTATTATTCTCGTTGATTTGGTGTTCAATTTATCATGTATTTGTGGGCCTGAGGCCGTGGAGATGGGACTTGCAGAAGCCAGGTAAGTATGGTTTTGCTTTGCTTAAGTTTCTATTTGTCGTACGCTTTATGTTTAGTTCCGGTTAGTTGTTTTCCTTAGGCGGGTCCCTTGGGGTTTGGTAGATAGTGTAGTGTTCCCTTTTATTATTTGTACTAGAATAGTCAACCTTAGCATCCGATGGGTATAGTTCCTGGTAGGGTAGTTTCTTACTTTGTTTTCTGGTTGTTCTTATCGTGTTATATTCTTATGGTTGGATTTGTATGCGGATCTGTCGGCCTAAGGCCATGGTGTTGGGTTGGCTGGAGTCCAGGTTAGTACGATATTGTTATGAAGGGTGAAATACCCTATCTTGGTTTATCTGCGTGCATCATATGCATACATGTATACATTTGAATTGATTTGTGTTCCTCTATTTTTCATATATGATTGGGTTATGGTATGGATTGAAGGGACCTGGATGGTACGAATTTACGGGAATTGATTAACTCAGTGGTTTGATAAGTGAATCTTTTTTTAACAAATGGTTTTCAAATTAAGGAAAGATTTTACCGATTCAAGCTTACCGCTAATGTTTAAATCCCGAAACACTTCCTTTTTAGATTATTAGAGCTCCAGGGAGAGCGTCCTACTTTTATAAATGTTTTTGGCTGATAAAGAGGGAAAACAATTTCTTTTCTATAAACTTGTGCGGTTAAGGAGAAATCGTACATAACTAATTTACTGACTTTGAAATGGGAAAATACTTCTATTTTGTGCACTTGGTTTGAGAGATGATTTTAACCTTGCTTTCCATTGGTTATGGGATTATATTGATAAGCTCCGACGACCTCCTTTGTATATATACGGGGTTTTACTTGTGGAAATTGTTATCTTGGTAAGCTCCGGTGGCTCATGAGAATACTCTGGGTTTTCTTGATTATACGTGGATATGGTGGCATTGATTGTTATATTGATAAGCTACGGCAGCCTGAAGGGACATTCCAGGTATTATGGTACGGTATTGGTTGGTAAGCTCTGGTGGCCCGTGAGGTGACTTAGGGTTCTCATTCATTATTGCATTGGCCACATTTCATTTCATCCGTTCCATATCACATTTTCATGGTATTCCCTGCGTATCTTTACTATCGGAATCTGTGTGTAGTTAGCTGTCTTTATCGGGTGTATTTTTTTTGTACTCGGGAAGCTGGAATTGGTTGTTGCTGGTCTATCTTTTATGCTTTTCATATTGTGGCGGTATTTCCCCCCTTTTTATTTAGGTTTGACCATTATATTTCCTTCTGACTCATCTTTCTCACCCTTGGGTTATATTCGCTTTTTGTTGTATTTATATAATATTTTAGCTCAGTCGGCCGATGATGCCTACTGGGTACCGCATGTTTTAGTACTCATACTACACTTCTACATCTTTTTGTTGATGCAGATCCTAGTACGAGTTATCACCATTGATTGTAGTCCTCGTGCAGGGTTGCTGACATGAGACATTGGGTGAGCTCTTGGCGATCGGAGTTGATCCATCTCCCTCTACTTTTGGGCTAGTCTCCTACTGTACCTTCGAAGATTGTCCGTAGTTTGTTGTATCTACATAGAAAATATAAGTTGTAGTAGCACTTGTACCGACTGACACTAGGTATTGCAGGATTCTTATGTATTTTATTCCCTTCCCTCCCTTTTTACTTATATTGGTTTATCGTATCTTCCGATGTTATTGTTGTTTCTTCCGCTTTTGGGTTCTTCCTTGTGTTAGCCTGTTACTTGCAGTTCCAGGCTAAGCGTTGGCTTACCTATTGGTTGATTATAGTAGGTGCCATCACGACTTGAGTTTTTGGGTCGTGACACTAAGTAAGTCGATAGGAATGACATCGGCAAACTCCTAGACAACAGGAATAGAATAAAGTGAGGGAACCTTGGTACTAACATCACAGACATATGCAAGGTAGGCCAGACAGACACCCCTTTGACACTAAACTCCTAGCCCAAATATAAAAAATGATCCCCATCAGCGCATGACTAACAGAAGCACGCCACACAACTTGGGGTATGCCAGACATGTCTAAGGTAATGGTCTTGGCGATGGAATCCAAGATCGCATGATGAGGGGATAACCAGTCCATGCCAAGAATATCATCAAAATCAACTATATCAAGTACAACAAGATCTGCCCAAGTGTAATACTCAAAAATAGTCACCAAACAAGATCTAAATACCCGATCCACTACTAAAGATTCACCTATGGGAGTATCTTCATGCAAGGGAAAAAACATAGGCTCACTAGACAATCCCAACCGAGAAGCAAAGTAAATAGACATATAAGAATATGTGGAGCCTAGATAAAAAAACAGATGCCGACAGATGATAGATTAAAAGTGTACCTATAATCATGGCATCTGAAGCTTCCACCTTAGGTCTACCCGACACGAAATATAATTGAATCCACCCACCACAGGGCTTAGCACCCGCACAACCACTGGTCCTACCCAGATAAGCACCACCACGAACACCCCTACCTCTCTGAATACTACCTCTTGCCAGTGGCACTATTTCTCTAAAAGGCTAAGTAGTTGTCGAAGGATCAACCATCTAACACCGAGGACACTCTTGAGAATAGTGACCAAACTCTCCACAATCATAACAATCCTGAGGAGTCCTTCCCTTCTGAGAAGTATCTACTGAACTAAAAATGGCCACCACAGGCTGAAGACCGCAATGATAAACCTCGCAAATACTGATCAAAGCCCTAACTGCTATACCCAGGCTAACTACCATTATAAAATTGAAGTGAGGCATACACGGGCCTACTAGGATAAACATACCACTGCTGCTGACCTCTACCAAAAGAACCCCTACCATGGAACTGGGAACCACTCCAACTGCCTTAGTGATGATGCCTCTTATCGTTGCCCCCTTTGGCCTCATGATGAAGGCTCTTGATGGTATTGGTGTGATCAACCACATCAAAAAAGGACTGGCTCAAAGATACCATACTCTCTATAGCTAGGGGAATCTAAGTCTCAAACCTCTAACAAAGAAATGCATTCACTCATGCTTGGTAGGCAGAATCATAATGGCATATTTCGATAGCTCGTGGAAACTTGACTCATACTCTGTCATAGTCATAGAACCCTACTCTAACTTTGAGAATGCATCCCTAAGTCCCTCACACTTGTTTTGAGGCATATACTTCCCTAAGAAAGCCTTGGAGAACTGTGCCCATGTCATAGAAGGGGACCCAAATGGTCTACTCTTTGAATAAGACCTCCATCAGTGCCTCACTGGTACATCAAGCTGAAAGTGGTGTAGTCTTCCCCATGGGACTCCACTAGGCTGACGTTATGCAACCTCTCTTAGAAATAGGTAAGAAACTCATGCGTATCCTCCCCTGGAGCGCCTGTAAACCTTAGAGGAGCCAATCTGAGAAACTGACCCAGCATCTTCTACTCCTCAAAAGTCATGACTGGTCAGGCTACAACTGGAGGAGTAACTAACTGAACAAGTGGTACCTCGATCTGGGGATCCATAGTAGAAGGATGTGCTCTTGCACCCTGAATACCATGGGCTTCTCCCTGAGCTGAAGTTTATGGCATGCCATCTAAGGCACTCAATAACTGTGCTATGGATGCCAGAAGTGCCAGTGAAACTGCAGGCTTGGGTAGAGGCTGGGACGGTCCTTTCCCTACTAACTACAAAGGTGGTATATCCATTGGTCCTATCTTTTGATCAATATCAGGCCCCTAATCATAATAAATCTCTGGTGATGACTCCCTAGCCTTGCATCAAGCCGATACTACAGCTCGAGCCGGACCACAACCTCAGGTTCAACCTCTACCTCTGCCTCTATCTCGGGCCCTATCTGCTGTCGTGGAAGCCTCACCCTCGACCGCTGAAGCCCTCATCCTAACCATCCTGGGAAAGAATGAAACAACTAATATTTAGAAGTTGATAGAAGTCCAGCACACATGTAGTGAATCAAAAAGATGGGATTTTCCTAAGAATTCCCGGTAGCCTCCTGCAAATAGGGTACAAACGTCTTCGTACCAATTCGCAAGACTCTACTAGACATTTTCTCTTGTACCAATGATACTGGTAAACCTAGAGCTCTTATACCAATCTGTCATGACCTAATTTCTCAAGTTATGATGACACTACTATAATCCACCAGCAGGTAAGCCAACCCTTAACCCAGAATAGCAAGTAACGGGCTAACACGTGAATGAGATAAATCAGACAAAGAATACTTAAATAACAATAATAAGGAAAAGCAAAGCATAGCACCATAGAGAGAAAGGAAAACAAAATATACATAAGAATCCCCCAAGACCTGGTATCAGCCAGTATAAGAGCTACTAGAACATATGGAGTACTAGATATGAGTAAATTTACAAAACAATATCCAAAATACAAAATAAGACAAATCCCAAAGTAGATATAGATAGGCCAACTCTAGACGCCAAACGCTTACACTAAGTCTCCAAGCAGCAACTCCGCACGAGGATGGTATCAATGGTGATAACTCATGCTTGGGTCTACATCAGGGAAAAAGATGCAAAAGTATAACATGAGTACCAAAACAGGCGATACCCAGTAGGAATCATACGCCGACTGAGCTCAAATAAGATAAAAGTATAACAAAGTGTGACTATAATAAATAAGTAGGAGAAGACGGGTCAGAAAATGAATAACATGTCATATCTAGGTACCATGGAGGAAATAAAGGCAATTCACTCACAAATTATACAGCGAGTAAAGTAAACCAAAGTAGAGTGACCTAGATATGACCTAAAGTGACCTAGCTATAACCTAACAGACCCCCATAAGTTCAGAAAGTGCATACATTAACAAGCAATAACCCGAGCAGACCCCCATGAGCCCATCAGGGGCAAGCAACTACAATTACCTTATACTGACCAGTCCTAGCCAGGAAATGGACCCAAATAATGACATAGATTCCCAGGGAAGTGATATATTTCAGACTCAAACCGGAGATAATATGATGAGTAAATATGAATGCCGGGCTAGAATCAGACATAATATGCAAGTAAGTATGAATACCAAACTCGAACTGGACATAATATTAGAAAGTATGAATACCAGACGTAAATCAGATATAATATGAGAAAATATGAATATTGGGCTCATACCAGATATAATATGAGAAAATATGAATATCAGACTCAAACCAGATATACTATGAGAAAATATGAATATTGGACTCAAACCGGATATGATATGATAAAATATGAATACCAGACTCAAACTGAATATAATATTAGAAAATAGGAATGTTGGAATCAAATCGGATATGATATACAAGTAAGTATGAATGCCGAACTTGAACCAACCCATTTTTCCTTTAAGGAGACCCTAAATCATTTAGTTAGACCAAGTTCCCACTTTTTGTCAAAAACCATATTTTTAAGCCAAGTTTACAAACATGACCGAAGTAAATCAAATAATAACTCGAATAACGAAGTAGAGCTAAACCAATAACCATGCCAATAACAAACTAGCTCAAGCGATAAAATTATAAGATTCAAGGGTAACAACAACACCAAATTACAAAAGATATAAAGCGAGAAGTTGTAGGCTAGGTCCAAATTCCTAAGCCTAGACCTAAAGAAAGTAGCTCCCCAATACCAAAGCTAAGTATCTACCCAATACCTAAATGATTTAGGGTATCCTTAAAGGAAAAATGGGTTGGTTAGAGTCTGGCATTCATACTTACTTGTATATCATATCCGGTTTAGTTAGACCAAGTTCTCACTATTTGTCAAAACCCATATTTTTAAGCCAATTTTACAAACATAACCGAAGTAAATCAAATAATAACTCGAAAAATGAAGTGGAGCTAAACCGATAACCATGCCAATAGCCAACCAGCTCAAGCAATAGAGTTCTAAGATTCAAGGGTAACAACAACACCAAATTACAAAAGATATAAAGCGAGAAGTTTTAGGCTAGGTCCAAATTCCTAATCCCAGACCTAAAGCAAGTAGCTGCCCGATACCTAAGCTAAAGATCGTGAATCCCAATTAACCACTAAATCACCTAAACTTTCTACGAGGATTGTAATTGCCTAAATACTGGTATTCAACCCACAGAACTCCACCAACAATTAGCACAATACCATACAAATACCTTAAATGAGCTAGTCTAGAAGTAGGTAAGCCATAACCTACCTAAAAGCCAAACACGTGCACTCACAACCACTAGTCCGAAGCTTTTCCTTTCTGGGTAGCCTCCGACTTCTTCCACACTATCAATGTAGTTAAAATATGAACAACAATACCATATTGTAATTTTACAATTCAGGCTAAAAATTAGGTGAAAAATCACCCTTGGGGCCCACATGCAAAGTTCAAAAACTAAACCGGGGAATATGTCCCTCAAGAGACAAGGATTATATGCCCAAAAATATTGAGCAAAAATGATCCCAAATCACTCCCGAACTAGGGGAATTTTAACAAGAATTTAAAGGAAGAAATTGAAAGAGTTAAGAGCAGAAACTTACAATTCAAAGACGGGGAAATGATCACGGACAAGAAATTTCCACCCCCAACAGTCCCTTTAATACCCTTCATAGAAATTTAGGTTTGCAATCTCTCAACAATGGTGAAAATTGTTTGGAAAAGTCTTGGAAAGTTGGAGAAATGAAGGAGAAAAATTCATTTAAGTCTCAGCAATTAATGCACCTATAGTCATATTGAAGCAAGTGTGGTGATGCAGTTGCGACTAGACCAGTGCAGGAGTAGAGGTCAATAGAAATCTTGAGCTTTGCAGGTGTGGCACACACGCCAAAGGGGAGATACCATAGGGGAGGGAAAGCGGTGCAGGGGCAGCGGCCTACTGACATCACCCAACATGGTAGGTACGGTTGGTGACCGCAGAGGCAGCTATGCACATATTGCCCCAAGTTTGCAGGAGTTCCCATACAAGATTTAGCAGCATCAGCTGCAAACTCAACTCAAAATGTCTCCGACCTCACCCTCAGGATTCATTTCAAACCATATGACCATAAACCAGATATGCTACTATAGATATGCTACCCTACCAAAAATGGCATTCTAGACTCAATAAAATTAATTAAATCTCCAATGGAGATTATTTTGATGAAAAGTGGGCACCACACCCAAAACTATTATTTAACCAAAAGTAACCCGATAGCCTAAAATGAGTTTGGAAGTCTCGGGACCCAAATCAAAGGTCCTAATAGCCCAAAGTCAATGTTCCAGAGCTAACAAAACTGATGGAATTTCCATCTGAGCTTGTCTTCTCTGAATGTTGACCAAAGTCAACTTTTGTAGCTTTAAGAGTTTCAAAATAGAGAAATAGGCTTAAAACACAAAGAACTGCTTGAGAACTGAGCCGTCAGTCCTGACATATTATAAATGACATATAGCCACTTTGAGAAAGCTTAAAACACAGACAATGCACGAAAACAAAGAGAATTACCTACAGGGTCATTATAAAAAGTGTTGAGCTAACTTTCGATCAGCTCAAAGACGTGGCTCACATTTGGTTTACTTAATTGAAGGACAGTCTTGGAAATAATGCAGATCCAACAACTTCAGATTATAGTTATTGCTTTTCATGATTGGTTTTTCCCATGGGAGTTGAGGGAGGCAAAGGCTTAAGAGTTTGTAAACTTGAGGAATGAGTTTATGTCAGTAAAGGAGTATGAGTTAAAGTTCACTCAGCTATCCATGCATACTCCGCAGATAGTAGTTGAGCCAAGGTCTAGTATGAGCAAGTTTGTTTCTAGAGTTTCAGATTTAGTGAAGAAAAAGTGTAAGACTTCTATGTTGATTGGGGATGATGCATGCCAAATAGATAGAGAGGAGAAACTGAAGGAGATGAAAAGAGAGAATAAAAGGGCTAAAATATGTAACTTTGAGTACAGTAATTTGAGGACTTGAGGTGGGAGACGATTGTCTTTCCAGCAGAGTTCCTCAAGACCAGTGTCGTTGTTAGCTAGTTCTCCATCCCCAGCGCCCAGACCTAAACATGATCATCGAGGTAGGGAATCAAGCTCTCATTCTCAGGGGTGTTTTGCAAAGTGGTATTCCTACTCTTCTTGCAACAAGTGTGGTAATAATCATCCCAGAGAGTGCCATTATGGAAAACAGGAATGTTTTGGGTGCAGTAAGATTGTTCATATGTTGAAAGAGTGCCCCTCTGTCAGGTAGGGCCATGTAGGTGATCAAGCTCAATCTACTTCTTCAGCTGGTCTATCAGGTTGCACCACCCAGAACGGTACCACTTCTGGTACAGGTGGCGATCAGCACTAAAGATATCTCTATGCCATGTCATCTTTCTAGGACCGAGAGAGTTCATCTAATATAGTCAGTGGTATATTGCAAGTCTTTTCTCATGATGTTTAATCTTTGTAAGACCCTAGATCTTCACTGCCTTTTGTAACCCCTTATGTTTCTTGTAAGTTTGGAGTCATTCCTGAAAAACATTTAAAACCCTTCTCTATTTTCACTTTAGTCAGAGAGTTTGTTCTAGCAAAAAAGGTATTTCGAAATTGTCTAGTCTCAGTCCTCCATAGAGTTACTTTAGCAGACCTAGTCGAGTTAGATATGACTAACTTTTACATCATAATGTCATTGATTGTCTACATGCCAGTTATGCTTCACTCGACTGCTGAACTAGAGTCATAAAAAATTCAGTTGTTGAAGGAGCCTGTCTTAGAGTGGCAGGGTAGTTATTTAATGCCTATAAGTCAATTTCATATCTTACCTTAAGGATAGGAAGATAACCTTGAGGGGGTGTATTTACCATATAGTTCAGGTTAAGGACACTTAGTCCGAGACTCTATCGCTCCAGTCAGTTCCTATAGTCAGTGAGTTTCCTGAGGATCTGCCTGAAGTCCCTCCTCAATGGGATATTGAATTTGGGATAGACCTTCTTCCAGATACATAGCCCATATATATTCAACTTTACAGAATATCTCTAGTGAAGCTTAAGGAATTGAAAAATCACTTGAAAGACCTTCTAGATAAGGGCTTCATCAGACCTAGTATTTTCCAGTGGAGTGCTCCAGTCCTTTTCATGCAAAAGAAAGATGGTTCATTCAAAATGTGTATCAACTACTGTCACTTGAACAAGGTAAAAATCAAAATTAAGTATCCTATCTCCAGGTTTGATGACCTGTTTGACCAACTTTAAGGCACCAGTTATTTCTCCAAGATTGTCTTATGTTCGGTTATCAGTAGTTCAGAGTTAGGGAGTGTGACATTCCAAAACAACCTCCATAACCTTACATGGTCACTAAAATTTATGGTTATATCATTTGGACTAACAAATGCTCCTGCAACTTTTATGGAATTTATGAACACGGTGTTCAAGTTGTACTTGGATATGTTTGTCATTATTTTTATAGATTATATTCTTGTATACTTTCAGAGTGATGGGGAGTATACAGATCACTTGAGGGTTGTTCTACAGATTCTCAAGGACCATAAGTTGTTTTCTAAGTTTAGCAAGTATGAGTTTTGGTTGAAGTCAGTTGCATTTTTGGGTCATGTTGTGTCAAGTGATGGTATTTAGGTAAAGTCACAGAAAATAGAGGTAGTGAAGAATTGTCCTAGACCTACTTCTCCGTCAGACATTAGGAGCTTTTTAGGCTTGGTTGGGTACTACAAGATGTTTGTGGAGGGGTTTTTGACTATTGATGCCCCATTGACCAGGTTGACTTAGAAAATAGTTAATATCTAGTTGTCCGATGATTGTGAAAAGAATTCAGGAATTTGATGACTAGGTTGCCTACATCTACAGCGTTGATTTTTCCAGATGGGCAAGATGGCTTTATAGTTTATTGTGATGCATTTAGAGTCGGCCTTGGTTATGTTTTAATGCAACATGGCAAGGTCGCTGCCTATGCTTCTAGACAACTTAATGTTTATGAGAAGAACTATCCGACTCATGACCTTGAGTTAGAAGCAATGTTTTTTGCCTTGAAAATTTGGAGACACTACTTGTATGGTGTCCACTGATCATAAGAGCTTATAGTACGTGTTCACTCAGAAAGAGTTGAATCTTTGATAGAGGAGGTGGCTTGTGCTTCTTAGGGATTACGACATAAGTCTGCTTTACTATCTGAGTAAGGCAAATGTGGTAGCTGATGCTCTTAGCAGTTTGTCCATGGATAGTATGTCACGTGTTGAAAAAGGAAAAATGGAGTTGGCTAAGGATGTTTATAGGTTTGCTCGTCTAGGGGTTTACCTTAAAATTTAGCTGATGGTTGTATCATGGTTCAGAATGAGTCGGAATCCTCATTAGTGGTTAAAGTAAAGGAGAAATAGAATAGTGATCCTGTCTTGCATCAGTTGAAGGATGTTGTACTTCATTTAATAGAGAGTAGAGGTTTTCTCCCAAGAGGGAGATGGTGTACTTTGTTACAAGGGTCGATTATGTGTTACAAATGTTGATGGATTGAGGAGACAAATTTTGATAGACGCTCATAGTTCCCAATACTCTATCCATCCAGGTGCCACCAAGATGTAACGTGAAGTATGAAAAGTCTATTGGTAGGATTGCATAAAGAGGAATATTGCAAATTTTATGACAGTGTCCAAACTTCCAATAGGTGAAGGTAGAACATCAGAGATCGGGAGGTATAAATCATGAGATTAGTATTCCTACATGGAAATGGAAAGTTATTAATATGGACTTCATCATAGGTTTACCTCACATACAATGACAACATGATTCTATTTGGGTGATAGTAGACAAGATGATTAAGTCAGCCTACTTTTTACCTGTCAAGACTACAGATTCAGCAATAGACTATGCTAGAATTTACATCCGTGAGTTGGTTAGATTGCATGGGGTTCCCTTGTTTATCATTTCAGATAGGGGTACTCAATTTACATCTCAGTTCTAGAAGTCTTTCCAGAAAGGGCTTGGTACCCGAATAGATATTAGCACAATATTTCATTCGCAGACAGATGGCCAGGCTGAGCGTACTATTCAGACCATAGAGGATATGTTAGGGCTTGTGTGATTGATTTCAAAGATAATTGGGATGATCACATACCTCTTATAGAATCTGCTTACAACTATAGTTTCCATTCTAACATCCAGATGTCTCCTTATGAGACACTTTAGGGGCAGAGATATAGATCTCCTATTGGTTGGTTTATGGTAGGTGAAGTTACATTGATAGGGCCAGATTTGGTTCATGATATTATGGAAAAAGTTCAGCTGATTAGGGAAATATTGAAAACTACTAAGTGTCGTCAGAAATCTTATGCAGATGTGAGAAAAAGGGTTCTTGAAATTGCAGTTGATGATTGGGTATTTTTGAAAGTTTTGCCCATAAAAGGGCGATTAGATTTTGATAAAAGGGGAAACTTAGTCCTCCGTATGTTGGTCCCTATAGAAATTTGAGGCGAATTGGAAATGAGGCATATGAGTAAGAGTTGCACGCAGAGTTGGAAGTAGCGTATCCAGTATTTCATTTTTCATTGTTGAAGAAATACATTGGTAATCCATCACTTGTTGTTCCTTTGGAGAATGTTGGTGTGAAGGATAGACTTTCTTATGAGGAGGTGCTAGCTGAGATACTTGATAGGCAGGTTCACAAGTTGAGGAAAAAAGAGGTCACATCAATAAAAGTTTTATGGAGAAACCTATTGCTCGAGGGAGATACTTGGGAAGCAGAAGTCGATATGATGCCTAAGTACCCTCATCTTTTCCCTCTTAGCACCGAATCAGTTTGAGGTAATAGTCTTCCTTCTACAGTTACCCTTCTCATTTTCATATTCCTTTCATTTACTTGAGGTTTCTAAGTATGCATTTGTGCTCTATGACTTTTATCTGAGTCCCTACTCTAAATTCAGACTAGTTATCGTGATAATTGTTCAGTTTTCAGAAATCAATCATGCATTACTAGTATTCTATTCCTTTCAGTAAAGTCTTAGTCTTTATTCGAGGATGAATAATCCCAAGTGAGAGATATTGTAATACCTCTGAATTTGAACAAGCAGTTTAGCAGCACTTAGAGGAAAAATTCAGAATTTTCACTGGTCCACGGTCGGGTCTATGGACCTTCGTTTAGAAGAATGGTCTGTAGAGTGACCCATAGAGGACCATTCTTTAGACTTTTCTCCCAGATGTCTACGGGTGACTTGATGGTTCATCATCTTGGATGGCGGGTCTATCCTATCAACCGTAGAACACCATCTAAGAGGTGCCAATTTTCGAGTTTAGAAACACTTGTCATTCGATAGTTTGTCAACCCATTTCATGATCCACATCTAAGTCATTGACCGCATGATCAGAAGACCATTAGAAATCTTAGAGTCAAACCACAGATGATAGGATGGTCCATAGACTGGGTTTATTGTACGTCTCTTCCAACCATGGAATAACTTCAGAACATCATCATATTTCCAAAGTTGAACCACGGGTCAGTCCACGGTATGTAGAGCAAGTCCACAGACCGTCGACCCAACCATAGAACCCTCAATTTCAATTCTTTTTAATTCATTCATTGGGAGTAGTTTAGTCTTCCCCCCCACTTTTAAGCCCTATACTATGTCATTTTAAATCCCTAAGAAGGGGTTATATCAGATTAGTTGATCCTTTCCCCCTTATTCCCACAATTCAACTTCAGAAAAAAATAGAGAAGTCCTATCAGACCTCAAGCCTAGGGTTCTTCGTCATGATTCAATCCCCAGATCCAACCCTAGAAACTCTTCAGAAATCAGGAATGTGGGTATTTAGCAATGGTTCCTTTCACCCTTATGCCCAAAACCTCAGATATTCTATACAAGTTCCATAACTCTATAATTTAGGGTTTTCACCCAACTATATTCTTTGAATTTCAATTTTCCTATGTGGTTTTATGATCATGGTTCTTGTTACAATTGATTATGTATGATTTCAAATGTTTTTCAATTCAGTTATGGCATTGTTTAAGAACTATGCATGATTTCACTGACTTCAGTCTATTTTCAGTATGAGTTAGAAACTATGGTCACATGACCTCAATATTCAGAAAAAATTTAGCATGACTAGTTCAGTATTTTAGAATCTCAGTTTAACAGTTATTTTACTAGTTCATTATCAGGACCCAAAATATGGGGATCGTGCAGGCACCTACTCTAATCTATCTAGATAGGAGAACCCTGAATCACCCAACCATAAACATGCAGAAGTCTTATCAAAACAAATTCTTAAACCATTAAAAAACCAATGAAATCTTACAATTTTTTTTGATAAAATACAAGTACAATATCTTTCCAAAGACCTAGTCTAGACAGGTACAAGAGCTTCTAATACAATGAAGGACAAATAAAAGACACAACTCCTACCATTGAAATAGGATGAACATAAGTTGTTGATAAATACTCGTCGCTTCTCATAAGAACTTCAACTGATTCTGCAACATGGCTACACCCCAAAAAGGATGTTGCAAGAGTAGAATTAGTACAAACACACATACTGGATTGTATCATCGATCGACCAGGATTAGATCATGCAATACCACATAAAATCAACAAGATAGACATCATAGCTAACAATTACATTCACACCAATTTCACAACATGGGATCTCAGACTACAACTTAATTCATCAACACAATTCAAGCCTACTCCACTATAACCCATAAGATCCATACTCCTATGTTTTTGATTAGCTTTAGCCATTATCTCTAACCCCTTTAATATAGTCACAAGGCCCACATTACACATGTTCTCTACCAAATTCACCCATAACACTAGTTATTCATTGATACTAAATCCATTATCATTATGCTCGTTCTACACCCATATCCCAAGATAACCCAGTAATATGGAATTACATAAAAGGTCCAGGTTATATGGTTATCAATTTGACACATAAATCATCAGTTATATAGTCAGGCCATCGAATAAGTATATCAGTCATCAATTAGAAATTCAAGTCATCAAATAAGCATAAACAAGGCTCATATCGCTACTTTTATGCAAGTGTTAAATTTCACTGAATTAAACTTTTCCATTTAGGACATCAATAATTTCATTAGCACATTATCATATCAAGGATTGGTCCACACAAGGAACCACAAAACCTCATCACAACATAAAAGTAAACACTATTAATAAACATAACGACAAAGGAATGGTCTCACTCAGGGGGAATGCGCCTTCATTAAACAAAGAAGCTGAGCGATTGACATCGAATAAGAGTCCGCATGAGAGGAGTGATCAAATTATATTATATTAGGGGTCCCCGGGCCTATCCTTTCTTTTTTATCAAAAAAGTCTGTGGACCCACTAATGATACTCGGAGAGAACCGACCTACTGGTCTTGATCCCATTCTATACGCACGCCATTTTTTTAGTATTTTATTCCCTTCCCTCCCTTTTTACTTATATTGGTTTATCGTATCTTTCGATGTTATTGTTGTTTCTTCCGCTTTTGGGTTCTTCCTTGTGTTAGCCTGTTACTTGCAGTTCCAGGCTAAGCGTTGGCTTACCTATTGGTCGATTATAGTAGGTGCCATCACGACTTGCGTTTTTGGGTCGTGACACTAAGTAAGTCGATAGGAATGACATCGGCAAACTCCTAGACAACAGGAATAGAATAAAGTGAGGGAACCTTGGTACTAACATCACAGACATATGCAAGGTAGGCCAGACAGACACCCCTTTGACACTAAACTCCTAGCCCAAATATAAAAAATGATCCCCATCAGCGCATGACTAACAGAAGCACGCCACACAACTTGGGGTATGCCAGACATGTCTAAGGTAATGGTCTTGGCGATGGAATCCAAGATCGCATGATGAGGGGATAACCAGTCCATGCCAAGAATATCATCAAAATCAACTATATCAAGTACAACAAGATCTGCCCAAGTGTAATACTCAAAAATAGTCACCAAACAAGATCTAAATACCCGATCCACTACTAAAGATTCACCTATGGGAGTATCTTCATGCAAGGGAAAAAACATAGGCTCACTAGACAATCCCAATCGAGAAGCAAAGTAAATAGACATATAAGAATATGTGGAGCCTAGATAAAAAAACAGATGCCGACAGATGATAGATTAAAAGTGTACCTATAATCATGGCATCTGAAGCTTCCACCTTAGGTCTACCCGACACGAAATATAATTGAATCCACCCACCACTGGGCTTAGCACCCGTACAACCACTGGTCCTACCCAGATAAGCACCACCACGAACACCCCTACCTCTCTGAATACTACCTCTGGCCAGTGGCACTATTTCTCTAAAAGGCTAAGTAGTTGCCGAAGGATCAACCATCTAACATCGAGGACACTCTTGAGAATAGTGACCAAACTCTCCACAATCATAACAATCCTGAGGAGTCCTTCCCTTCTGAGAAGTATCTACTGAACTAAAAATGGCCACCACAGGCTGAAGACCCCAATGATAAACCTCGCAAATACTGATCAAAGCCCTAACTGCTATACCCAGGCTAACTACCATTATAAAATTGAAGTGAGGCATACACGGGACTACTAGGCTAAACATACCACTGTTGCTGACCTCTACCAAAAGAACCCCTACCATGGAACTGGGAACCACTCCAACTGCCTTAGTGATGAGGCCTCTTATCGTTGCCCCCTTTGGCCTCATGATGAAGGCTCTTGATGGTATTGGTGTGATCAACCACATCAAAAAAGGACTGGCTCAAAGATACCATACTCTCTATAGCTAGGCGAAGCTAAGTCTCAAACCTTTAACAAAGAAATGCATTCACTCATGCTTGGTAGGCAGAATCATAATGGCATATTTTGATAGCTCGTGGAAACTTTACTCATACTCTGTCATAGTCATAGAACCCTACTCTAACTT
The DNA here is from genome assembly GCA_003996215.1 of Jaltomata sinuosa. Lineage (NCBI taxonomy): Eukaryota > Viridiplantae > Streptophyta > Magnoliopsida > Solanales > Solanaceae > Jaltomata > Jaltomata sinuosa. Next base: position 31,382 of record QJPP01002238.1, on the reverse strand, counting down.
TGAGAATGCATCCCTAAGTCCCTCACACTTGTTTTGAGGCATATACTTCCCTAAGAAAGCCTTGGAGAACTGTGCCCATGTCATAGAAGGGGACCCAAATGGTCTACTCTTTGAATAAGCCCTCCATCAGTGCCTCACTGGTACATCAAGCTGAAAGTGGTGTAGTATGCCCCATGGGACTCCACTAGGCTGACGTTATGCAACCTTTCTTAGAAATAGGTAAGAAACTCATGTGTATCCTCCCCTGGAGCGCCTGTAAACCTTAGAGGAGCCAATCTGAGAAACTGACCCAGCATCTTCTACTCCTCAAAAGTCATGACTGGTCAGGCTACAACTGGAGGAGTAACTAACTGAACAAGTGGTACCTCGATCTGGGGATCAATAGTAGAAGGATGTGCTCTTGCACCCTGAATACCATGGGCTTCTCCCTGAGCTGAAGTTTATGGCATGCCATCTAAGGCACTCAATAACTGTGCTATGGATGCCTGAAGTGCCAGCGAAACTGCAGGCTTGGGTAGAGGCTGGGACGGTCCTTTCCCTACTAACTACAAAGGTGGTATATCCATTGGTCCTATCTTTTGATCAATATCAGGCCCCTAATCATAATAAATCTTTGGTGATGACTCCCTAGCCTTGCATCAAGCCGATACTACAGCTCGAGCCGGACCACAACCTCAGGTTCAACCTCTACCTCTGCCTCTATCTCGGGCCCTATCTGCGGTCGTGGAAGCCTCACCCTCGACCGCTGAAGCGCTCATCCTAACCATCCTGGGAAAGAATGAAACAACTAATATTTAGAAGTTGATAGAAGTCCAGCACACATGTAGTGAATCAAAAAGATGGGATTTTCCTAAGAATTCCCGGTAGCCTCCTGCAAATAGGGTACAAACGTCTTCGTACCAATTCGCAAGACTCTACTAGACATTTTCTCTTGTACCAATGATACTGGTAAACCTAGAGCTCTTTTACCAATCTGTCATGACCTAATTTCTCAAGTTATGATGGCACTACTATAATCCACCAGCAGGTAAGCCAACCCTTAACCTAGAATAGCAAGTAACGGGCTAACACGTGAATGAGATAAATCAGACAAAGAATACTTAAATAACAATAATAAGGAAAAGCAAAGCAGAGCACCATAGAGAGAAAGGAAAACAAAATATACATAAGAATCCCCCAAGACCTGGTATCAGCCAGTATAAGAGCTACTAGAACATATGGAGTACTAGATATGAGTAAATTTACAAAACAATATCAAAAATATAAAATAAGACAAATCCCAAAGTAGATATAGATAGGCCAACTCTAGATGCCAAACGCTTACACTAAGTCTCCAAGCAGCAACTCCGCACGAGGATGGTATCAATGGTGATAACACATGCTTGGGTCTACATCAGGGAAAAAGATGCAAAAGTATAACATGAGTACCAAAACAGGCGATACCCAGTAGGAATCATACGCCGACTGAGCTCAAATAAGATAAAAGTATAACAAAGTGTGACTATAATAAACAAGTAGGAGAAGACGGGTCAGAAAATGAATAACATGTCATATCTAGGTACCATGGAGGAAATAAAGGCAATTCACTCACAAATTATACAGCGAGTAAAGTAAACCAAAGTAGAGTGACCTAGCTATAACCTAACAGACCCCCATAAGTTCAGAAAGTGCATACATTAACAAGCAATAACCCGAGCAGACCCCCATGAGCCCATCGGGGGAAAGCAACTACAATTACCTTATACTGACCAATCCTAGCCAGGAAATGGACCCAAATAATGACATAGATTCCCAGGGAAGTGATATATTTCAGACTCAAACCAGAGATAATATGATGAGTAAATATGAATGCGGGGCTAGAATCAGACATAATATGCAAGTAAGTATGAATACCAAACTCGAACTGGACATAATATTAGAAAGTATGAATACCAGACGTAAATCAGATATAATATGAGAAAATATGAATATTGGGCTCATACCAGATATAATGAGAAAATATGAATATCAGACTCAAACCAGATATAATATGAGAAAATATGAATATTGGACTCAAACCGGATATGATATGATAAAATATGAATACCAGACTCAAACTGAATATAATATTAGAAAATAGGAATGTTGGAATCAAATCGGATATGATATACAAGTAAGTATGAATGCCGAACTTGAACCAACCCATATTTCCTTTAAGGAGACCCTAAATCATTTAGTTAGACCAAGTTCCCACTTTTTGTCAAAAACCATATTTTTAAGCCAAGTTTACAAACATGACCGAAGTAAATCAAATAATAACTCGAATAACGAAGTAGAGCTAAACCAATAACCATGCCAATAACAAACCAGCTCAAGCGATAAAATTCTAAGATTCAAGGGTAAAAACAACACCAAATTACAAAAGATATAAAGCGGGAAGTTGTAGGCTAGGTCCAAATTCCTAAGCCTAGACCTAAAGAAAGTAGGTCCCCAATACCAAAGCTAAGTATCTACCCAATAGCTAAATGATTTAGGGTATCCTTAAAGGAAAAATGGGTTGGTTCGAGTCTGGCATTCATACTTACTTGTATATCATATCCGGTTTAGTTAGACCAAGTTCTCACTATTTGTCAAAACCCATATTTTTAAGCCAATTTTACAAACATAACCGAAGTAAATCAAATAATAACTCGAAAAATGAAGTGGAGCTAAACCGATCACCATGCCAATAGCTAACCAGCTCAAGCAATAGAATTCTAAGATTCAAGGGTAACAACAACACCAAATTACAAGAGATATAAAGCGAGAAGTTTTAGGCTAGGTCCAAATTCCTAATCCCAGACCTAAAGCAAGTAGTTGCCCGATACCTAACCTAAAGATCGTGAATCCCAATTAACCACTAAATCACCTAAACTTTCTGCGAGGATTGTAATTGCCTAAATACTGGTATTCAACCCACAGAACTCCACCAACAATTAGCATAATACCATACAAATACCTTAAATGAGCTAGTCTAGAAGTAGGTAAGCCATAACCTACCTAAAAGCCAAACACGTGCACTCACAACCACTAGTCCGAAGCTTTTCCTTTCTGGGTAGCCTCCGACTTCTTCCACACTATCAATGTAGTTAAAATATGAACAACAATACCATATTGTAATTTTACAATTCAGGCTAAAAATTAGGTGAAAAATCACCCTTGGGGCCCACATGCGAAGTTCAAAAACTAAACCAGGGAATATGTCCCTCAAGAGACAAGGATTATATGCCCAAAAATATTGAGCAAAAATAGCTCCAAAAATGATCCCAAATCACTCCCGAACTAGGGGAATTTTAACAAGAATTTAAAGGAAGAAATTGAAAGAGTTAAGAGCAGAAACTTATAATTCAAAGACGGGGAAATGATCACGGACAAGGAATTTCCACCTCCAACAGTCCCTTTAATACCCTTCATAGAAATTTAGGTTTGCAATCTCTCAACAATGGTGAAAATTGTTTGGAAAAGTCTTGGAAAGTTGGAGAAATGAAGGAGAAAAATTCATTTAAGTCTCAGCAATTAATGCACCTATAGTCATATTGAAGCAAGTGTGGTGATGCAGTTGCGACTAGACCAGTGCAAGAGTAGAGGTCAATAGAAATCTTGAGCTCTGCAGGTGTGGCACACACGCCAGAGGGGAGATACCATAGGGGAGGGAAAGCGGTGCAGGGGCAGCGGCCTACTGACATCACCCAACATGGTAGGTACGGTTGGTGACCGCAGAGGCAGCTGTGCACATATGGCCCCAAGTTTGCAGGAGTTCCCATACAAGATTTAGCAGCATCAGCTGCAAACTCAACTCAAAACGTCTCCGACCTCACCCTCAGGATTCATTTCAAACCATATAACCATAAACCAGATATGCTACTATAGATATGCTACCCTACCAAAAATGGCATTTTAGACTCAATAGAATTAATTAAATCTCCAATGGAGATTATTTTGATGAAAAGTGGGCACCACACCCAAAACTATTATTTAACCAAAAGTAACCCGATAGCCTAAAATGAGTTTGGAAGTCTCGGGACCCAAATCAAAGGTCCTAATAGCCCAAAGTCAATGTTCCAGAGCTAACAAAACTGATGGAATTTCCATCTGAGCTTGTCTTCTCTGAATGTTGACCAAAGTCAACTTTTGTAGCTTTAAGAGTTTCAAAATAGAGAAATAGGCTTAAAACACAAAGAACTGCTTGAGAACTGAGCCGTCAGTCCTGACATATTATAAATGACATATAGCCACTTTGAGAAAGCTTAAAACACAGACAATGCACGAAAACAAAGAGAATTACCTAGAGGGTCATTATAAAAAGTGTTGAGCTAACTTTCGATCAGCTCAACGACATGGCTCACATTTGGTTTACTTAATTGAAGGACAGTCTTGGAAATAATGTAGATCCAACAAATTCAGATTATAGTTATTGCTTTTCATGATTGGTTTTTCCCATGGGAGTTGAGGGAGGCAAAGGCTTAAGAGTTTGTAAACTTGAGGCATGAGTTTATGTCAGTAAAGGAGTATGAGTTAAAGTTCACTCAGCTATCCATGCATACTCCGCAGATAGTAGTTGAGCCAAGGTCTAGTATGAGCATGTTTGTTTCTAGAGTTTCAGATTTAGTGAAGAAAAAGTGTAAGACTTCTATGTTGATTGGGGATGATGCATGCCAAATAGATAGAGGAGGAGAAACTGAAGGAGATGAAAAGAGATAATAAAAGGGCTAAAATATGTAACTTTGAGTACAGTCAGTTGAGGACTTGAGGTGGGAGACGATTGTCTTTCCAGCAGAGTTCCTCAAGACCAGTGCCGTTGTTAGCTAGTTCTCCATCCCCAGCGCCCAGACCTAAACATGATCATCGAGGTAGGGAATCAAGCTCACATTCTCAGGGGTGTTTTGCAAAGTGGTATTCCTACTCTTCTTGCAACAAGTGTGGTAATAATCATCCCTGAGAGTGCCATTATGGAAAAGAGGAATGTTTTGGGTGTAGTCAGATTGTTCATATGTTGAAAGAGTGCCCCTCTGTCAGGTAGGGCCATGTAGGTGATCAAGCTCAATCTACTTCTTCAGCTGGTCTATCAGGTTGCACCGCCCAGAACGGTACCACTTCTGGTAAGGGTGGCGATCAGCGCTAAAGATGTCTCTATGCCATGTCATCTTTCTAGGACCGAGAGAGTTCATCTAATATAGTCAGTGGTATATTGCAAGTCTTTTCTCATGATGTTTAATCTTTGTAAGACCCTAGATCTTCACTGCCTTTCGTAACCCCTTATGTTTCTTGTAAGTTTGGAGTCATTCCTGAAAAACATTTAAAACCCTTCTCTATTTTCACTTTAGTCAGAGAGTTTGTTCTAGCAAAAAAGGTATTTCGAAATTGTCTAGTCTCAGTCCTCCATAGAGTTACTTTAGCAGACCTAGTCGAGTTAGATATGACTAAGTTTTACATCATAATGTCATTGATTGTCTACATGCCAGTTATGCTTCACTCGACTGCTGAACTAGAGTCATAAAAAATTCAGTTGTTGAAGGAGCCTGTCTTAGAGTGGCAGGGTAGTTATTTAATGCCTATAAGTCAATTTCATATCTTACCTTAAGGATAGGAAGATAACCTTGAGGGGGTGTATTTACCATATAGTTTAGGTTAAGGACACTTAGTCCGAGACTCTATCGCTCCAGTCAGTTCCTATAGTCAGTGAGTTTCCTGAGGATCTGCCTGAAGTCCCTCCTCAATGGGATATTGAATTTGGGATAGACCTTCTTCCAGATACATAGCCCATATATATTCAACTTTACAGAATATCTCTAGTGAAGCTTAAGGAATTGAAAAATCACTTGAAAGACCTTCTAGATAAGGGCTTCATCAGACCTAGTATTTTCCAGTGGAGTGCTCCAGTCCTTTTCATGCAAAAGAAAGATGGTTCATTCAAAATGTGTATCAACTACTGTCACTTGAAAAAGGTAAAAATCAAAATTAAGTATCCTATCTCCAGGTTTGATGACCTGTTTGACCAACTTTAAGGCACCAGTTATTTCTCCAAGATTGTCTTATGTTCGGTTATCAGTAGTTCAGAGTTAGGGAGTGTGACATTCCAAAACAACCTCCATAACCTTACATGGTCACTAAAATTTGTGGTTATATCATTTGGACTAACAAATGCTCCTGCAACTTTTATGGAATTTATGAACACGGTGTTAAAGTTGTACTTGGATATGTTTGTCATTATTTTTATAGATTATATTCTTGTATACTTTCAGAGTGATGGAGAGTATACAGATCACTTGAGGGTTGTTCTACAGACTCTCAAGGACCATAAGTTGTTTTCTAAGTTTAGCAAGTATGAGTTTTGGTTGAAGTCAGTTGCATTTTTGGGTCATGTTGTGTCAAGTGATGGTATTTAGGTAAAGTCACAGAAAATAGAGGTAGTGAAGAATTGTCCTAGACCTACTTCTCCGTCAGACATTAGGAGCTTTTTAGGCTTGGTTGGGTACTACAAGATGTTTGTGAAGGGTTTTTTGACTATTGATGCCCCATTGACCAGGTTGACTCAGAACAAAGTTAATATCTAGTTGTCCGATGATTGTGAAAAGAATTCAGGAATTTGATGACTAGGTTGCCTACATCTACAGTGTTGATTTTTCCAGATGGGCAAGATGGCTTTATAGTTTAATGTGATGCATTTAGAGTCGGCCTTGGTTATGTTTAAATGCAACATGGCAAGGTCGCTGCCTATGCTTCTAGACAACTTAATGTTTATGAGAAGAACTATCCGACTCATGACCTTGAGTTAGAAGCAATGTTTTTTGCCTTGAAAATTTGGAGACACTACTTGTATGGTGTCCACATAGATGTGTTCACTGATCATAAGAGCTTATAGTACGTGTTCACTCAGAAAGAGTTGAATCTTTGATAGAGGAGGTGGCTTGTGCTTCTTAAGGATTATGACATAAGTGTGCTTTACTATCCGAGTAAGGCAAATGTGGTAGCTGATGCTCTTAGCAGTTTGTCCATGGATAGTATGTCACGTGTTGAAAAAGGAAAAATGGAGTTGGCTAAGGATGTTTATAGGTTTGCTCATCTAGGGGTTTACCTTAAAATTTAGCTGATGGTTGTATCATGGTTCAGAATGAGTCGGAATCCTCATTAGTGGTTAAAGTAAAGGAGAAATAGAATAGTGATCCTGTCTTGCATCAGTTGAAGGATGTTGTACTTCATTTAATAGAGAGTAGAGGTTTTCTCCCAAGAGGGAGATGGTGTACTTTGTTACAAGGGTCGATTATGTGTTACAAATGTAGATGGATTGAGGAGACAGATTTTGATAGACGCTCATAGTTCCCAATACTCTATCCATCCGGAGGAATCAATTAAACCAGCTTTCAAATACTCAGAAAATGAATGGCGATTACTAGTCTCTACGTATCATCAGAACTCAAAATAGCCTCGCTAGTCTCAACCCACACAAGTTGACCACATAAAGCATACACCACTACTGAAGCTCAAACTTACGCAGCTGAGTCTGTCCAACCATGGTAGAAGGACCTCGTACTAACTGGAACACTGCTGAAATTTGGAATATCCCGCATCTTGCAGAGGTTAGTCAAGGACTAGGTGTCCAAGGCCAATAGACGCATCCGCAACTAAAGTAAAGAAGCTAAGTTTCCCGCACCCACTACCTCCCGGCACTAGGATGCTGCAACCAAATAGAAACTGCCACGAACCATCCGATGTAACCTACCAAGCCATGATTCTGAACCCCGACTTTCAAAATTTGCCAACCAAAGCCTTGGTCGAACACGTATGCTGCCAATGAACCCTTAAGAACCCAAGCCAACTAGGCCTCAATATGCAAGTTGCCAATACCGCAGCTTCTACTGAAACAAAAACCAATCGATGGAAAACCCACGACAATGTCTAGACGGCTGAATCGAATCACCAACACACAATCCCAAAGCAAACCTTCATCGCCACCTCAGGTAACTACTATGACACATAAACACAAACAAAGAGTCATCTCCCTTCTTTCTCAACTAAACAAAAATCCTTCCTTAGCGCATATAAAACCTTACAAATCCTTTCTCGAATAAGAACCTGAAGCCATTACCTTATTTATCATAGCTACACGTCAAATTCAATAAAGCAGGAGAAGAATAGGTAGGATGCCCAACTCACCCAAAATGCTTACGAATACAACCCAACCATGAGGTTACGATCAACACTTAGTCGGAAGTGCCAAAGTCAAAACCCAATCACGATGTCAACATCAAGAGCTCATCCAAAGAACTACGATTAGGATTCGTTCCAACTGGAGCTGAGGATACAACAAAACACCCAACGGACCAGGAACTGGAGGAGACTATGGGAATAACCCACATACCTGCTAACCTCCTAAACTAATCAACAAATAGGATCGACTCTAGACACGCGGGAGGCCAAACTGATCTATGCACACTAGCATAACCAATATCTCCCAACTAAGGCAAAATCTCAACTCTGGCCTAACTACCAATAATACACTGAACCATCACACGGATCTCTAGCCACGCTAGATAACAACGTAGGCAATAACCATCTAGGATTTCTAGAAAGGAAGACTCAAAGCAAGCCTAGAACCACAACAAACAGGAAGCAAGCTCTACAAAGCCTACTCACAAGCTATAACTCCGGGTAAAACACCTCACAGGGCTAACTCACCCCCATCCACTACTAAAGAATAAACTACCAACAAAACAACACATCGATACTACAATTTAGGTAGCCAAACAACTAAACAAGTAGCAAGTAGGCATGTAAGCAATTATATAACAGAAGGGATAGAATCACAACACAAGCGGGACTAACATAAGTCAAAGGTAGCAAAGGCCTGACTTGGAGAAACGGTGTCACGAACCTCTACTTCTGGCCCACCAAGAGGAGCATCAAGCTGACGGGATCTAACTCTGGACTAAGTGGTGAAAACTTAAGGCCCAACCGGCCCACGCTGGGGACAAGCTCTATAAGTGTGAACAATCTCTCCACAATGATAACAACCAGGATATTACCCACGCTCACCACACCAAAAATAGCCTCTACCTGATGAAGTCCTACGGTAAAATCTCATTTTGTACTCCAATACCGACAAACAACCCTGCTAAAGAACTGGAATCTCAACCCTAACTGAAGCACCACTCACAGAACCAGGTTCTGAAACACTCATCGGAGGACTCAAAGTCCTAGCCACGGTGTCCTGAAGTACTGAGGTCGCTATAAATCCAATCGGAGGCTGGGCTGACCCCACACACCCTATTTAGTGCGATAAACCCTTACTCTGAAGTCCTAGTGCTGATGGAAGCACTGAAGCAATAGGCACAGAAGCCTCGCTACCAACCGCTATCACACTCATCTGAGGCATCTGAGAATGAATGAACAATCGAAGTTTTATAAATCAATAAAGCCAAGAACGTACGATAAGGAGTCAAGAAGATGAAACTTTTCCTAACAATACCTTGTAGCCTCCCGCAGATATGATACGGATGTCATTGTACCAATCTGCGAGATTCTACCTAGACACTTGCTTCTATACAATGATACCGGTGAACCTAGAGCTCTGACACCAAGCTATCATCACCCGATTTCTTAGGTCATGATGACACCTACAACCCCCAGTAGGAGAACCAATTCTCGTAGCCCAGAATGGTTAGTAATGGGCCACTACCTAACTAAAAGGATAAGACAACGCGGAAGCAATTTACCCAAATATATACATAATGAATTTACACCAACCCCAAGACTTGGTATCGACAGTACAGAAGCTTCTAATAGAATACAAGTCCTAGAAGTAACAAAATGATAAGAACAACTGTCTTCGTATATACAAAGAGTAACAGTACAAAAGATGAGATATGGTCAAGCCCCGACCAACAGGCGCTTACCCTAGTCTCGAACATCCATAAAATTTGCATGAGTCTCCAATGCGATCAACGGTGAGAACTCAACTAATATCTGCACAGAAAGTGCAGAACTGTAGTATGAGCACCAAATCAATGGGTATTATTAGGCATCATCGGCCGACTAAGTGCATATAAGATATAAAAGCAGTAAGTAACAGATAGCAAGAAAGCAGTTACTGAAGCAATAAGAAAGTCACAAGGAGCTAGCACATATCATCCATAACAAAGATCTACAAGTAACACATGCCAGCATAGAGGATATAACTACACAGAATCACATGTGAAGGAAAGGAGAATGCACCTGGAGTCCTCGCACAACAATATAAGTAAGTAAAGAGAGAGCGAGAGTTTGAGAAAGTGGCGGTATACCGGTAACCTCAAGTAAAGAAAAAGAAGGGAAGTAGTCTATCATACTCAAAAATGAAATCAACAAGTATAAGGAAATCACAATACCAATCCAATTACAAGATAGCATAACAAAAGTCCACCTGACAAGTCCAACCCTAGGATGAAATAACTAACCAACAACAACTGAGAGATACTACTCAAATCTCGATAAGAATGGAACCAGAATCTCATACTCTACTCAGAAGGCCACACAAAAGTGCCTCAATAAGATAGGGCTCCCTAGCCCTCTCAATAATCAGAAAATCCCACAACCGTAGCCTCAACAAGTTAACCATCACTAATCCTTCAAGAATCAAATGCTAAGACAAGCTCTATTTAAAGACAGGAGTAAATATCATCTACCTACAGTCCCAACAGCCACACATACAACCGAGGAACGCAATCAAGTGAATACAAACCCTTCGGCCGCCCATACAACCGGAGCGTACACTAAACACATAGCAAACAAAGGTGGAATCCAATGCATGATATGATATGATATGTGAAATAGAACCTCCCCTTTTCTATCATCAACAGTACCAAAAATGGGTCCTCGGGGCCATGCAAATTTAGGAAAATTATCGGTCGTGGCTCGCAGCCAAAAGTGTAGTAAAACATGCAGAGGAAAATCTATTGCATGGATGATATGCTCACACACAAATATAAAAGTAGCCCAACGGCTCACAACAACTCCTATCAGCCCTGCACAGGCCCAATAGCTACTCAGCAGATATAACCAGCATAAAAGGATAATCTCTATGTCCGGAACTCGCAAACATTCCCAAATAAGACACCATCTATGGTCCAGAGTCATTACAAGGCCGCACAAGACCACAAGGGTAATATACAATACTACGTGAATACTACAAACAACGTATGAATTAAACGGATGAACAAAGCAGATAAGGTCTAGGATACCAACCTATGATAACCCACCCAAGGGTGTTAATTAATGCAGTTATAGTATATATACGCAGAGTCTAGATAGGGGAAGCCATAACCTACCTGTCATCCAATGACTAGCTATGGGAATGGCGTCGTCCAGGCTCGAACTGCTCCGGGAAGCTCCGAATCACAAAAACACTTTCAACTGAAGTCCCAAAGGCGTCTCAATGAAGCCTGACCAACCAAGGTAATGGAACAATTACTAGAATCAACGAGGATGCAAGAACGAGCTATAACCAATTGATAAGGTGTTAATGTCACACTCGTGACCAGCCAACTCCAACGCATAAAATGAGGCCAATAACAATAATAAATGGCAGCTAAATCCAACAACAATATGTTAACCACATCTCAAAGGAGCGACGAGCTCCCGAGGCACTATTTCAAGGCGTACTTTACGTTGTTCAATCCAATCACTATCGTATGTGATCCCAAAAAGAATTGCACAATTTCCCAATCCCTCCAGCACCTTACCACAACCAGTACACAAACAACAATAACCAAACATAATAAGATAAAGGGGCTGTCCAAAGCCACAATACCCAAAACACCACTTCATGGCTCGGAAAGCTGTAAAAATGATACTAGAACATGTAATTATGAAGGAGGATCATAGGGGAGAGACTTCCTGGACAAAAATATTCAATATCCCATTCTAAACAACCTGCCTCCTCACAGGAACAACAACCAGATCCAAATTCAACAAGAAACTACTACAAGATATCGGCAACAACAACTTTTCATAACTAGAAGCTTAAAATCTTGATTCAACAAATAGATAAGTGTACGGGATCCATACCTCACCAATATAACTCTGTAGCTACTGCCAAATACTCAGAAAACACCTGCTAGCTCACTGACACAACACCCATGGAGATACACTTTTAAATCAACGGATAAAACTATACCAAAATGATGAGCTCTCTCCGTAGAGCAACTTCCGCTAAACTTCCGAATTGAAAGGATCAAAGTCCATGGAGTATTTAGGGGCTTTCCCTATGATTATATATGATTTTTTGTTGATTTTTATGAGTTAAAATGAAGCTGAAACAACCTTTATAAAGAAAAACCGACTTAGGATAGGGTCCCCACTTTGACGTGTCTGCTTGCATAGTCTTACGAAAATGCGAATATCTCTCTATTCTGAAGTCGTATAGATGAAGGTTCAGTGTGTTGGAAACTAGACTCGTAGACCTTCGATTTGGTATATTGGTGGCACACTAATTCTTTGTATATTGGGAGAAACACTCCAAGATATTTAACCAAAATTTAAAGAGAATTCCTTAAAGGAATTTACAATAACTTTTTCTGACTTTTGTTTCGCAACTTACTTGACTTCAAAACTTATCATATGACCATTTTGCGATTATAATACCACATAACAAATCCTTCTTAGTATATTAGACACTGTTAGCCTTACCCCGAAGGTACGGGTTAATTTAAACCATCCAAATGAGCGAGGTGTTACATGAGGTATTTCTTTAACTCGAACTTTTGTGTAAGGGATTTCTTTGACCTAGAACCTTGGTTTAATTCTTTTATATTACCAAGAATATTGACTGAAGTCAATGATTTCCAAAGTTGAATCTCTAAAATATGGGACGGCCATAAAGACTAAACAAACGGCTCGGGCACCGAACTACCGATCTCGACAAGCCATAAATGACTTGGGGCCACTACAGGTAAGTTCTAACGATACAAGAAAAGCAAAAATGCGTACATGACCGGAAGGGTCATTACAAGAACTTACCTCAACGAAGATTTTTCACCCTAGATTTTGAAAATCACCTCCCAAAGGTTTTAGAATGAAGTTTTGGAGTAATGGGACATAAACAACTGAAAAACACATATAACAGGTGTTCTTCCCCACTCTTTCATTGCTACGAATTCCCTTTCATCGCGATGAGCCGTGTCTTTATCGCGATGAGACCCATTTCAAGATCAGACACCCTTTAGTAAAATAATCATAATTTTGTACTCGGGACTCAAAATAATAAGCGGTTGGTGGAATTAGAAACAAGACTCAAAGACCTTGAATTTGGTGGGTACTATGCCATGTACCTCTCCATATTCTAGGAGAGGTAATCGTTTGAAGGTGACACTAGTGAAAACTTATGTCAAAACTCAATCGGTAAGAATGTATTCAACTTAACTTTGTACTAGGGGTTTTATAAGAACTTAGATCATGTCTAATGAACTCCCACACTAAGGAATTAGCCCTAACACCTATGGAAGTCAAGGTCTTAAGCCTTTAACGCAAATATTTTCAGTAACGATAAAACAAGTCATTACATTAGATATTAATTTACCATCCGTTCATTTTTGAATGGACATTAATTAAAGAAAAGAGGCACGAGGTCAAAATTAAAAAGGACATTACTCTTAAAGACATTTACATCGAACCTTACCTAACTTATAGTCCGGGAAGCTTCCCCGTCTCTCATTGAAATGGACCTCATCTCATCGCGATCGGTTATAATAATGAGGATCAACTTATCGTGATAAGGGGCCCCTTTGTCGCGATGAAGCATGAATTCCTGAATGTCAAAAACTCATCCCACCCTCTTATTTTACAAAACACATCAATTTCTAGACATCACAAATAAAACTTAACATGGTAACTGTCATATCCAGAGTTCTATGAACTCGATCACCAACCCAAAACTTCCTATAAGACCCCACACCTATCGACTATCCATAAATGGATTCCATACTATCATAAAATTAACCATGATACCCCAACCATCTCTAAGGCACATGTCACTCGATTTTCATCAAAACTTACCCTAGCATGAGATTTTATCAAGTTTCATCTTAGGGACTTTTCTAGCTAGGTACTTATACCTTAACCGATGTAACAGTGAATATAACACCACCATACACTACACCATAATCCACAATTCAACACTAAACCACACAATACAAGATTTTCAATCAAAACCATACTACCCCAAGGTCTGCCACTCCTATGCTAAGAAAACATCTAGTAGGGTACTTACACCTTAAAAGTTTTATAGCTTTCAGTACCACCAAAACTACGCCATGTTTTCCCCTCGGGACATCTATGTTATCAGTCTTTTCACCACCTCAAAGGTCAGCATACTAGGATAAATTATCTAAAGCACAAAAACCAATAAACTTAGTTACATACAATCACTTAACACATACCTCTTTTATTACGGTAACACTAATCAAATCAATAATCTTAAGGACATGTAAGTCACTAGTAAACATATCAAGTCATCACAAAACCATGCTACTATAAGCACTCACATAACATACAAGTGATCACTAGGTTCAAGAAACTATTCCATTAGTAGATTATTCAATCTCTCAACTATATTCAACTTACAACTCTAGTTGAGTCATGCACCTTTACACCTCATGCTTTTTAAAACCTAGCCAAACTTGACACTCAGCCTAGACACTCAGCTAATTCTAATAATTACAACACATGTAAACAACTAATATCCACCAACACACGAAATCATAATAGCCACGCATCGACCTTTCCTTTCTCTAACTATGCCCAATATATATATGTGTGTGTGTATATATATATATCTACAGATATATATTTGTTCTACAACAACCAGGCGCAATCAATAACCAATAAGTAGCTACAATGTTTCTATTCATTCATTCAGACCATAGGAAACACTTTTCCATAAAAGTAACACACCTTTCAAGAACACATAGAAATTGGTTAATTATAGCTGTGAATCTTTTAACCAGTCATGTTATGCTAGGTTGTAGTTTCATCATTAGTGACATCTAACAAAATTTAATTCTAGGCTTTTTCCACATAAAGGATGCATAATAATATACCAAGCCTGTTAAGTCAAATATTTAAACAACAATATCATGCTGACTCAGGTATTATCTAACCATAACAACAATCCCAGGCAGAAACAATTATTATCATAGACATCAACACATACAATAAGAAAACTATTGAATTAATTTAATAGTTTAGTCAACCATATAGAGTTTACAATAAGAGCACATAGATCATACCCAGTATTACCATAGACTCCATTATGAAACCATAACTATAATCATCATAATGGCAAGTAATTCAATAAGGTTAACAAGTGCAAAAATCACAACCAATAATGACATAGACAATCACATTAGCAACAATAGTATAAATCACCTCACAATAATTATAAAACAATAGCAGTTAAAGCATAAGTGAAACTTATCTGTCTCATAATCTTAACACATAAGGAATTTTCTATCAATAATTCAAGCAACACTTACTATGGTAACTTCACAGAAATCAATACTCACAGTTTACTATAACTTTCATAGTTAGATAGCAATTGGAATCGACTAGATACTAATTGGCTTCATCCAGATACCAATTAGAATCGACTAGATACTAATTGAATCCATCCAAATATTGACTATCCACATTGAGATACCAATTGGAATTAGCTAGATACCAATTGAGCTCAACTCAAGGAGATAATAGACTGGACAACATGATGGGAAAAAAGAAAGTGAAATGACTCCAAAATGCCTAATAGCTTCCCAAAGATTTGATGTGGACATCAACACACCAATCTGCAGGAATCTACTTGACATTGCTCTTTTACTTGTGAGATTAGTAACCAGGGCTCTGATACCAACTATCAAGACCTAAAATATGGAGATCATGCGGGAACCTACTCTAATCTATCTAGATAGGAGAACCCTAAACCACACAACCATAAACATACGAAAGTCTTATCAAAACAAATTCATAAACTATTGAAATATCAACAATATCTTACAATATGTTTTTGATAAATTACAAGTACAACATATTTCCAAGGACCTAGTCTAGATATGTACAAAGGCTTCTAATATAATAAAGGACTAATAAAAGACACAACTCCCACTGTTGAAATAGGATGAGTAGAAGTTGTTGATGAATACTCGTCGCTTATCATAGAAACTTTAACTGGTGCTGCAACATGGTTACACCCCAAAAAGGATATATCAAGAGTAGAATCAGTAAATTTACAAGTACTGGTAGGTATTATCGGTCAACCATGATTAGATCATGCAACACCATATGAAATCAACAAGATAGACATCATAGCTAACAATTACATTCACACCAATTTCACAACATGGGATCTCACAGTACAACTAACTTCACCATTATCATTCAAGCCTACTCTACTATAACCCATAAGACCGATACTCTTATATTTTTTGTTAGCTTTAGCAATTATCTCTAGCCCTTTTAACATAGTCATAAGGAGTCTTACATTACACATGTTCTCTAATGAATTCACCCATAACATGATTTAGTTATTGATACTAAATCCATTATCATTATGCGCATTCTACACCCATATCTAACCTAAGATAACCCAATAATATTGGATTACATGCAACGTCCAGGTCATATGGTTATCAATTTAACACATCAATTATGAGATATATAGCCAGGCTATCGAATAAGCATATCATTCATTAGTTAAACATTCAAATCATCAAATAAACATAAACAAGGCTCATATCGCTACTCTCATTCAAGCATTAATTTCACCCATCAACTTTTTCATATAGGACATCAATAATTGTATTATCACATTATCACCTCAAGGATTAGTCCACACAAGGAACCATAATACCTCATCACAACATAAGAGTAAACACTTTCAATAAATATGACACATGTAATCTATGTTCTTCTAACTCTCATTAATGCAAATATTACCTCTAGTCTCATCTCAGCCCACAATACTACCTCACCAGGCCTAATAATGAAATAATGTAATAGTAAAGAAAAGTGTACAACATGCTAAAGGATCTTATTTTTGCCTAACTATCCATATCCTGTAGGGGACCTAGGTGTCCATGTACCATACCAGTGTGGTATCCGCTCCATAATGAGTAAAATAATATCCCCTGTCTACCGACTCGTGGGAACTGCTCTGTAATAGCAATAGTAAATTTATGGTTCTAAGTCTATCTCTTAAGATACCCCACAGTGCACTAGTTACATGTACATTTAGTCAGTCCAAGTCTTTTATTTAGTTCATGTTTACACAACTTATTCATTCAAGCACAACATGAAACAATCATCATTCAAATATGTCCAAAGACCAATAACAAGTCAAGAGTTCATACAAGTACTAAACAAGTCTCGGTTGCAATTAACTTATTATGCATACAATTCTCTATTTTGAAATTATGAACTTCTCAAGTTAGGGTTCTTACCCAATTACATGATTTTTTCTATAAATTCATTTTTACTCATGTTATCATATGATTTCTAATTCTAATTTCATGATTTTACATGGGGTTTTATAAGTATTTATTTGTATCATAATTTGAAGGATAACCCTAGCCTAATTTTACATGTATGATTTATTTTGAAAAAAATTACATGTTTAGACAACATGACCTCATGTGTTTAAGAAAATTTCATGGCTAGTTCTTCAAGCTATAAATTTTTATAAGATTATGTATTTGAACTAGTTCCATGAAAATCTTTAAGATATGATCTTCTATGAATGATATGATATTTCGACATGCCATCAATAAACATGAACTATTTTTGAAAAGTAAAATTCGTGAGTCGTATGACATTAGGGTTTGCCATTATGACTATGAATAATCTTTGACATCTAGATATGTCACATGTTATGTGAGCACTATGATATATTTTGGAAGTAGTAATTAGCATTGAGCGATGAGGGTTCTAGATAACCTAAGTCCAAAATTACACTTCCACCGTAGGTTGCCCTTTTGGGATAACTTCAAGATTCTTATGCTTATGGTTCTAACCTTGGCCAGTTAGGATAACCCTTTTCAGTATGGGTATATGACATAGGACTCTATGGTGCTTAATATGGTTTAATTTCAGTTAAGAGAAATACCCGCAAGAATGCTTTTAAGCTACTAAGTTATATGATGTTCTATTTTTGAAGCTTGGCTTATTATTTTATGACTTATGTTTATGGTATGATATTTACTTATGATTTCTTCTACTAATGCATAAACTCAGTTTTAAGTATGCTTTTCCAAGTATTATTGCACCATATGTTGCATAATCTCACATACTGGGTAAATTCTATAGTACTAATGTATACTTCTTGTGTTGCATCCTATCAAGATACAAATTTAGGCGATCATTCTCAGACTCTTGGCTAGACACTGCAGGATTTCCAATCACTGTTGGTGGGTCCTCATCCTTCGAGGACTAGTATAAGTTTAGCTTCTTTATGTCTTCCTTTCAGTATTTGGAGTAAGCTGGGGTCTTATCCCAGCAACCCACTCTATTAATTTTAGAGGCTTTTTAGACATAGTTAGACTGTTAGTGCTTATTTTTGAGACTTTATCTCCTAGAGTTGTGTTTCAGTTTTTTATATGGAGTTTGCTCATTACCTCTTATTAAGCTTCTAGTCTAAATGTTATGGATGTTTTTAAGTTATGCTAAGTCCAAAGGTTAGCTTGGGAGCATTTGTGTTGTCGATTCCCGTGTTACTTCATGAGGGTAGCCTTGAGGCATGACAAACATGGTATTAGAGCATCAGGTTCAAAATTCCTAGGATATATAAAATCCATATTAAGTAGAGTCTCTTTCATGAGTTTTAAGTATGCCACACTTATAAGAGGGAGGCTACGAGGCATTTTAGAAAAAACTTCACTTCTTTCATGTTCAATATCTTGCGATAGAGTTTAGTTCTATTTCTCCTCTCTAATCCATTCTTTATGTGTTTCAGCTCATGCCTCCTCGCAGATCCAATGCCTGAAATGCTAATCCTCTTGTTCTAGACCACGAGGTCACAAATGCTAAATATAAGAGTGCCATTCAGATGCTATCTCAGGCAATGACCGACCAGGCTAACCAGCAAGTTGCATTTCCTTTCTACTGCTTACAGTGATATGTCCTACTTGTATACTAGTGTTCTATGGGGCTACCCAGAATCTATAGTGGCATGTGATATATGTGAAATATGGCATCATAGTCGATGCAGTGGCATTAAGGATACTGAATCTCTGCCACTACTATTTGTTGACACAGGGCGCCTGTCCCTGGCAACCCAAATAGTGGTAAAACTGCTGCTAGAGTTAGAAACTTTGTCCGTATGAACCCGCCAGATTTTTTAGGGTCGAAGGTTGGTGAGGACCCATAGAACTTTATTGATGAGATCAAGAAGATTCTTGAGGTGATCCAAGTGACTGGTACTGACAGTGTTGAGCTAGCTTCCTACTAGCTCAAGAATGTGGCTCATATTTGGCAACTAAGTAAAAGGATGGTAGGGGAAGGAATGCAGCTCTTGTGACTTGGGACTACTTTGAGGAAACATTTCTGAATAGTTGTTTCCAAAGGAGTTGAGAGAGTCTAAGGTTGAAGAGTTTATGAATTTGAGGCAAGGATCTATGTCAGTCAAAATGTATGGGCTGAAGTTCACTCAAATTTCTAGGTATGCTCTATCTATGGTGGTCGAGTCGAGGGCCCGAATAAGTAAGTTTGTTTTTGGGGTATCCGACTTAGTTAAGAAAAACTGTAGGACAACTATGTTATTAGGTGATATGGATATCTCTAGGCTCATGACACATGCTCAACAAATTGAGGAAGATAAATTAAAGGAAATGTCAAGGGAAAATAAGAAAGTCAGAAAAGAGAATTCGGGTTTCAGTCGTCAAATGTCCAGAGGTGGACACAAGTCTTATTTTTAGAAGAGGTTATCAGGAATAGTACCATCATCATCTAGTTATCCTACTCAAGCACCCATACCTAGGCATGATCAGGCAGGTAGGGGATCAGGTTCCTATTCGCAGGGAAGTGTTGCAAATGGGACTCCCTACCTTGTTAGCAACAAGTGTGGTAAGAGTCACCCTGGAGAGTGCCATTATGGAACAAGTGGATGTTTTGGGTGTGGACAAATTGGTCATAAGATCAAGGATTGACCCTCAGCTAAGAAGAACAATGTAAGTGGCAGGATACAGTCTACTACAACAACTTCAGCAGGTAATTCAGTCCAGCAGGGTACCACTTCAGGTGCAGGCGGTGGTTAGTGCCAGAAATACCTCTATGCTATGTCATTCCACCAGGATCAGGAGAGTTCCCCTGATGTAGTCATTAGTATGTTGCAAGTCTTTTCTCTTGATGTTTATGCTTTGCTAGACCCCGGAGCTTCTTTGTCATTTGTGACCTCTTATGTTTCTTATAAGTTTGTAATTAGTCCTGAACAACTCTTAGAACCATTTTATGTCTCCACTCTTGTTGGTGAGTCAGTCCTAGCCAAGAGAATATATAGAAATTGTCCAATTATAGACCTTTATAGAGTTACCTCAGCTAATCTAGTAGAGTTGGAGATGACTGATTTTGATGTTATCCTTGGTATGAATTGGGTACATACATGTTATGCCTCTATTGATTGCCGAACTAGAATGGTCAAGTTCAAGTTTCTAAATGAGCCTATCTGATAATGGCAAGGTGTTCCTTCTATGATGCAAAGTAACTTCATATCTTATCTCAAGGCTAGGAAAATGATTTCTAAAGGGTATACCATATAGCTCAGGTAATGGATTCTGAATCTGAAACCTTATATTTCCAGTCAGTCCCTATAGTAAATGAATTTCCAAATGTGTTTCTTGAGGATCTACCTGGAGTTCCTACTGAGAGGGAGATTGAATTTGGGATAGACCTTTTCCCTGATATGCAGCCTAAATCCATTCCTCCTTATAGAATGGCTCTAGTTGAACTCAATAAACTTAAGGACCAGTTGAAATATCTCCTAGATAAAGGATTCATCAGACCCAACTTCTCTCCATTGGGTGCTCCTATGCTTTTCATGCATAAGAAAGATGGTTCCCTCAGAATATGCACTACCATCGGTTGAAAAAGGTCACAATCAAGAATAAGTATTTCATCCCTAGGATTGATAGCTTGTTCGACCAGCTTTAGGGTGTCAGCTACTTCTCCAAAGTTGACCTTAGATCCGGTTATCATCAACCCAGAGTTAGTGTCATGCCCTGAGGCTACCCCCTAGATGTAACACGGGACCTGGGATCGCAAGTTCCCCAAGTTAACCCTTGTTCATAGCATAACTCAGATAATCGTAAGAAAACATAGCAAAAGTATAAAGAAGAAGCTAGGTAAACCAATCCATATATGATAAAGTCAATATGGAACATAATCCTAAAGAGAAACTCAAACACTGTCTATATGTGAAAAGCCTCTACATATGACATAAGGAGTTGCTGGGACAGTACTTCAACTAACTCTAAATACTGAAAGGATTATAATAAGATAAACTCAAGAATCGATACTCGGGAGATGAGGACTTACCAACAATAGCTGAATGGCCTGCGATCTCTATCCACGGGTCTGAGGAAAGAAACATGAATCTGCATCATCAAGAGGATGCAGCATAAGATATGCGTCAGTACTATAGGATGTATTGAATATGTGAGATATGCAAAATCCGAAATAAACATACTAGACATGCTATAGAAACTGATATCATGCTAAAATAGTAAAACTGTAATGTAAATGAATCAAAGAAATATCATAAGTTAAAACATAATCATAAGTAGTAAGTCTGAAATGTGAGCAAGAGTCAGATACATTTTTAAAAGCTGAAACTGTTTCTGTGGGAGGTTCTCTTAAACGACATAGACCATGTGAGCTAGATGGAATCCGATGTATTTGCCCCATCAATAGGACCCAATATACCTTGCAAGGGTATAAAGGCATAGCTATGGTGTGATCACTAATTCTAATGCCCAATAGAAGGGACTTATGAACCTACGGTGGCACGTAGTTCTAGGACTAAGGGTACTCTCACCCCGTCCAACTCAGTGCTAAATACTACTCCCAAAATATATATATAGTTCATATAATACTGGGGCATATCTGATGCCAAAACTGATCATAACTAATGACATATCTGATGTCAAATCTATTTAAAAAGCATAAGGACATAGCTGATATCATGCAATTCAATTCATAAATCTTAAAGACTTAGCATAGCCATAATTCAAAATATACTTTTCTTTCTAAATTCATAGCTTGAAGAATTAGGCATGCAATTTCATAAATACATAAGATCATGTTATCTGAACATGCCAACTTTCACTTGAAAACATGCATTTCAATGGAATCATGCTAGAAATCATATTTAATGCATGGGCTTTTGCAATTAATTAAGGAATCTCAAATAAATCATAGATAAGTAATGAGGAACCATGAATTGATGCCTTAAAACTGAACCCATAAGATTTCCCCAAATTAGGTAAGAACCCTAATTTCTAATTTCATAAATCAAAGTAAAATATGGGGTTTTAGGCATAAGGGTGAAGGGAATCCCTTATTGAATACCCACATACCTTATTGAAGCTTGTTTGATCTAAGATGAAAAGAAATGGAGACTTGAACTTGGAGCTTGAGACTTGGAGCTTGAAGGAGTTATTTTTCTCTTTTGGTAGATGAATGAGGAATAATGAAAGACTTAGGTTAATAAGAGTAGAAACCCTACTAAAAGTGGCAAAAATGACCTCACTTAAGAGTTAAAAGGGTGGGTAATTATAGGAATACCCCTGCAATTTAATTAAGGAAAAGCTGTTACAAACCTAGGCTTCAGGTTCCATGGGTCCTTTCCACGGATCGTAGAAGTAACCACGATTCATGGATTGAATTTGTGGTTACTGAGCCCAAAGTTCAAGTTGCGGATAAGATTTTATGGTTTAATAGTACAGCTCATGGAAACTTCCACAGGTCGTAGAAACCATTCGTGGTTTTTTGGAGAACTGACTACCCTCAGTCTGATTTCCACGAGTTAGTTCCATGACCCGTAGAACCATTCACGAACCGTGAAACTCATTCGTGGTCCTCAGACCTGATGATGGTCTGCTTGAGTGGTTTCACGAGTCCTTTCCATGAATCATGGTTCTATCCACGGCTTGTGCACTTGACTCATGATCCTTGAAAGTTCTGAATTTTATAGAGTTTCTAAGTTTAAAAGCTGAATCGAATTCTGGGGTTTTACAATATCTCCCCATTGGGATCATTCATCCTTGAATGAAGGCTATGCACGGAAAACTGGAGAGAAAATAGCCCAACCAAAAAAAAACATAGAAACTCAAGGATAACATGAAAACTGAGTTTTTCAACTTAAAACATGATTGAACTAACTTCAAAAAACATGAATGCATGCTAGGATCATGAGGGAAACTGATGGAATAGAATCAGAGGAACATACTAAGGAGAAAACTATTACCTCAAGCTGAAACTGATCCGGAAGGAAAGATATGAGGGTACTTGGCTTTCATGGCTACTTCCGCCTCCCAAGTAGCTCCCTCAACTAGCTGATTTCTCCGAAGGACCTTCACCAAAACAACCTTTTGTTTCTCAATCTATAAATCTGACGATCAAGAATCTCCATGGGAACTTCCTCATAAGTGAGGCTATCATTTACACTCACATCTTCCAAAGGAATAATCAAGTTCGGATCACCAACACACTTCTTCAATAAGGAAACATGGAAAACTGGATGAACCGCTTCTAAATCTGATGGCAAATCCAACTCATAAGCAACACTACCAACTCTCCTCAAAATTCGATACGGACCTACATAGTTGGGACTAAGTTTCCCTTTCTTTCCTAATATCATCACACCCTTCATAGGTGACACTTTCAGAAATACCTAATAATCAACCTCAAACTCTAACTCTCTTCTCCTCACATCTGTATATGATTTCTATCAACTTTGAGCGGTCTTCAACCTCTCCCTAATGATCTGAACCTTCTCCATAGTCTTATGAACCGAATCTAGACCAATTAATGCTGCCTCACCTACCTCAAACCAACCTATAAGAGATCTACACCTCCACCCATAAAGTACCTCATAAGGAGCCATTTGTATGCTAGAATGGAAGCTGTTGTTGTAGGCAAACTCGATAAGAGGTAAGTGATCATCTCAATTACCTTTGAAATCAATCACACAAGCTCTCAACATATCCTCCAAAGTCTGAATAGTATGCTCTGCCTAGCCATCTGTCTGTGGGTGAAAAGTTGTGGTAAGCTTAACCTGAGTACCAAAACCTTTCTGAAATGACTTCGAAAACTAGGATGTAAACTGAGTACCATTGTCTTAAATGATAGAAAATGGAACACCATTCAGTTTAACTATCTCATGAATGTAGAGTCTGGCATAATCCTCTGCTAAATCTATGGTCTTGATAGCCAAGAAGTGGCTGATTTAGTCATCTTGTCGACAATCACCCATATAGAATCATGTTTCCTTCGAGTATGAGGAAAACCAGTAATGAAATACATTTGATTGCTTCCCACTTCCAAGTAGAAAGATCAATATCTTGAGTATTACCAAGCAGTCGCTGATGCTCTACCTTCACTTGTTGACAGTTGGGACACTTTGCCACAAAACCTTTTATGTCCCTCTTCATGCCATTCCACAAATAGACTTCCCTGTCACACCCCAAGCCTCACCCTAGACATAACACGGGACCTGAGACCATAAGTGATCCCAAGATAACCCTTCTTACTGGTATAATTCATGAGCAACTAAATAGAAACAGATAAAGTGAAGAATATTAAGAGGAAGCTGAAACATATGATGGGCTCTTGAAGAGTACTGTAATAAACTAAAGTTTTATAAACTGAAACACAACTCATTTGAAAAATAATACAACTGAGTAACTGACTGTCTATGAAGCCTCTACTAACACTGACTATGGTTAGCCAGGACATGTCCCCAAACTATCTCTAATCTGAAATAACTGCTATAACTACTAACTGACTGGAGTTCATGGAAAAGGAACACTCGTTCCTTGCTGGCTGGAAGCTGCGAGCTGTCTGACAATGATCTTGGGAGCTAGCACTAAAACCTGCATCATCAAAAGGATGCAACACAAAAAGGTATGCGATCAGTACTTTGAATGTACTGAGCATATGAGATAATGCACTAACTTTGAAAACATGATAAAATTTGTATATACATGAAACATAACTAAAAGCTGGACTAAGTATGGATATTTGAGAATGCATAAGTCAACACTGTAAAACATGGCCTCTTTTACTGAAGAGTATAAAATATTTCTGAGCTGTGAACTGTAAGATACATAGACAATAAGATAATTAAGCATGCTAAAAATATTGACGAGTTGTTAAAAAACTATAAATTGAATCTGTAGTACTCAGGACCAAATATAATATACACAAAATCTGCAATGTAAGGATATTTTGGAAAATGTAATTTAAAAGCTGTAAAACTGAACTGAAGGCCTTGTTGACAACTACTAAGTCTAATTCTATGGGAGAGTCTATTAATCGATATAAACCACGCTAGCTAAACATGGAGTCCAATTTATACGCCCCATCGAGAGGACCCAATATACCTTTAGGTATAGAGGCATGACTTGTGTGATCACTAGTTTTGATGCCCAACGGAGGGGCTAAATAACCTATGGTGGCATGTAGTTCTAGACTTGAGGGTACGCTGAACCCTAGTCCAACTCGGTGCTAAATTCTACTCCCAAATCGAATACTGATAGTTCATTTAAAATTGAAGTTCTGGAATGCTCCATCAGAACTCAATTTATCTAGATGATTTCTGAAAGACAGTATAACTGAGAACTATTCATAGAGCATGTGGACATATCTAGATGTCATGCTAATTATGAAACTTACTAAGTCCATAATCATTTTTCGCATATGCTGAAAGTTCATATTTAAAACATATTCTTGTAAAATATACTAAGGGTAAGCTGAAGCCTGCTAAATCATGAGAAGTCTTAAAGAAAACCTGTAGATTGAAAACTTGCTAATTTCATGCTTAAAACTGAATGGTAGTAATCTAGATTAAATTCCGAAGAAAACCAATTCTCATGAAAGTACTACAATTTTAGGCTAAATTCTTGATTTCTTAAAGTTCTTGTGAAATCTCATGCAAGTCATTGAAAACATGGTACAAATCTTCTAAAATAGGATATAAATCAGGTAAAAATTATAAGGACTGAATTCTATAAAATTAAGCATGATTGGTTAAGAACCCTAGTTTCTAACATCATGAAATTTTAAATAGAAGACTGAGGTTTTGGGCATAAGGGCGAACTAAACTATAACACCCCGTACCTTTCAAAACCTATGTGACTAAGTAAATATCGACGAAGGTATTTGAGCTCGAGATTGTGAAGGGGTACTTTGGCCTAGAATTTGAAATGGTCAAATGTATATAAGTGTTAAGTTAAATTATAAGGAGGAGGGTTTTGAAAATGAGATAAAACAAGTGAGGTACTTGCTCGACTTATCTAAGCTCTTAGGTGACAAGTAGGTGCATCACCTACCTACGCTAACGAACTAAGTTCCGAGGGCCGATTACGGGCAGCAACACCATGGATTATTAGACCTAATGGTAGCCCAAATGAAGCTTAAAGTTGGCCCATCAAAGCACAACCAAATCTGGCCCAAACAACTACAAAAGGGAGCCACCAATATTGACCACATTTTTGACCCAAGAGAAGCCCAAAATCAGCCCCAAAACTTAACCCTTTTGAGGCCCAAGCAAAGGGTAATTTTGGCCCAAGTTTCTTGACCCATTTTGGCCCAAATATACTCAAAAAAAGTCGGCCAAAAAGGTCCCTTTATATAGGCCATTTGCTGATCAATGTTGAACACAAAAAGCTGGAAAATTCTCTCTTATCTCATTTCTTTTTGGCAGCCCTTCTCTCCCTTTAGGGTTCTAAGAAGACCAAGATTAATTGAAGCTTAAGGTGAGTTAAACAACTTGTTATCTTGGTATTAATATACTACATATAGCTAGGATATCCTATGGTAAGAAAGACATGAACTATGGCAGCCCTTTCTTATGATTTAACACATGGAAATTGTGTAACAATTAAGAGATTTCTTCTTCTCTTGTTGGTGTATGTGTAGGGGGTACTTAAGCTTTTAAAGCATCAATAAAAAGAGGATAAAAACACACCTTCAAGTGTGGTAAGTACTCTGCCCATAATAATATTTTTGGATTGAAGTTCGGATGAACAATTGTTGTTGAATTGTTGTTAAGAACTCACGGGACGGCGATCGGAAGCCGTGAGTTCAATGTGTTGCTATTGTATTTCGGCATGGTGGGTTGTGTAGGGGATGTTTGATGTGTTTTGTATTATTGGAGGCAGTAGGTTGGTGTGTGTGTGATGTGTATTGGATAAGGGGAGGAAGGTGTGACGATACACCTTTAATTAATGCAAAATACGTAAATCTGCCCGGGAAATGTTTAGCTACTGTTTTGGGAGTGTTGCAGCAGGTTTAAGAGCTAATATTAGCTTCATTATACCCTTGTGTTGTAGATTAACTTAATAAAGGAAAGTCCAAGTTGTGGTAAGCGCAATCTTCGGAAGGAACGAGGTATGTTAAGGCTTCTTTATTCCTTATCGACATGAATCTAGAAATAGAACTCTAAATTTCCGAAAGAAGGAGTTTGAGTATTTGGTTGTAAGAGAGCTGATTTGGTAACTCAACAAGTCTTAAGGAACTAATTTATACATTATGGTGATTCAAGTCGCCTTCTTATAAAAATCGGATTCTTTTTGCACGAAATGTAAGTTATCCTTTTGTCAAGTTTCTTCTTTGTATTGTGATCTCTAATCAAGCTTTAGAAAGTATACAATGAAAGTTAGAAAGTCAAATCCCCATTTATATGTGTTTGGTATGTTGATTACAACACCTAGTAAGCCAAGGCTAAAGAAATTATCTAAATGAACCTTCATAAATAACAAGAATAGCTTTGAAGGTCAATCTAGTAATACACTTATTATGCGTGGTTTGCGTGTTAGTGTGCACCGAGGTGCTACTGCCATATTGAGGATATTATATACATAGTGTGCACCGAGGTGCTACTGCCATATTGAGGCCATTATACACATAGTGTGCACCGAGGTGCTACTGCCATATTGAGGCCATTATATACATAGTGTGCGCCGAGGCGCTACTGCCATATTGAGGCTATTAAATATAGGGTGCGCCGAGGCGCTATTGTGGTTCAGTGTGGGTTATAAAGAGTGAGTTGCAGCGTGAGTTAATGCATGTGTTGTGTTCTAAAAAGAATAAAAGAGAAAGAGATTAATGAGTCTAACCAATTACAGTTTACAAGTTTCATATTTTATCTTGTTCAGATTTACTACTTGCGACTTGCTTTTATGCTTCTACCTTACATGCCAGTACATTATTGTCGTACTGATGCCCCATTGCCTGGGGGCACTGCATTCATGCCTGCAGGTCCAGACAGAAACCCAGATAGACCTCTTCAGTAGGAGTTGCGGAGTTCAGCCATTTTGGTAAGCTCCATTCTTCCTGGAGCTGACGAGTCAGAGGTCTAGCTTATATTTTGACCAGGTTATGTATATGTACAGCTTATGGGTAGTCCAGGGCCCTGTCTTGGATAGGAGATATTTTACTTACTCCTAGAGGCTTGTAGACGTGTATATGTACATCAGTGTTGGGTATGGCCTTGTCGGCCTTGTTATTAGTTATCTACTATGATAATAGCCTTGTCGGCCTTGAGTTGCTTAACTACTATTGAGCTTTCAGTGTTTCCAATGGTAATTCTTAGAGACCTTGTCGGTCTCAGACCCCCAGCAGGTTCAACAGAGATACACTCTATTTTGGCACCCTCGGCCTTTTGGGGCTCCGGGTGTCGGTCATGGCTCCCATGGTTTGGGGCGTGACAAACTTGGTATCAGAGCACGTCGAATCCCAGGGAGTCTACAAGCCGTGTCTAGTAGAGTCTTGTTTATGGGTGTGTTGTGCACCATACCTATAATCATGAGGCTACGGGACATTTAGGAAATGTTATCCTTCTTTCATTGGCTAGATCGTGCAATAGAGCGAGGTCATAAGATGTTTGAAGTCTAATTCATGTTTTTCTCTTCCTTGTCTACAGAAATGCCTTTGACTAGACAAATGAGTAGCCGACGGGTTGGCACGGATACGGGGGAAGGTACTAGTCGTTCCCCGCCTATCCGATTGGATAGATTTGAGGCTCAAAGTGAATCACCGACACCAGAGATCCCAGTTTATCAAGTACCTGATGAGACCAGAGGGGATCCAGTACCCCTGACCCCACCTGCTCCAGTGGCATCTGAGATAGCTAGAGATGAACCAGCACATGTAGCTCCTCCACCTGAAGCAGAGGACCAGGACATCAGGAGTGCTGTTCGATTATTGACCCAGATGGTAGCTACACAACAACAACAAATTGGGGCATCAACGAGTGCTAGGTCAGGTGGCTCAGAAAGTTCTAGGGCTCGAGAGTTTATCAGCCTAAGTCCTCCTATATTTACAGGCTCTGACCCACGTGAGGATCCTCAGGAGATTATTGATCAGACTTATCGAGTACTTCGAGTCATGCATGCAACAGTAGTGGAGGCAGTGGAGTTTGCATCTTTCAGGTTACGAGATGTGGCCATTTTATGGTTCGAGGCCTGGGATCGGTCTAGGGGATCAAATGCACCCCCAGCTGAATGGGAGGAATTTTCAGAGGCCTTCCTAGCTCACTATCTTCCACGGGAGGTTCGAGAGGCCAGACTTGATCAATTTCTAGCCCTTAGGCAGGGCAATATGAATGTTCGACAGTACAGCCTCAGGTTTAATTCATTAGCCAGGTACGCCCCCGATATTGTGAGTACGATGCGAGCTAGAGTTCATCGATATGTGCGTGGTCCTAAGGATGAATTGATTAAGGGATTAACAATAGCAGCCACACAAGAGGATATGAATATTTCTAAGATACAGGCTATTGCTCAGACTGCAGAGGATCTTGAAGTACAAATTGGAGATAACCAGAGCCGAGAAAGGGATCAGAATAAGAGGGCTAGATCTACTGGGTCTTATGTAGAGCCACGAGGTAATGTTAGGCCACATTTTAATAGGCGATCACCCTACCCTACTAGTGGTGCCCCATATCAGTTGCAAAGGCAGAGGTATGATCGTTTTTCTCAGACTGGACCAGGCCACAGTTCAGGTGCATCCAGTTCCTATCGCCAGGGGCATTCAGGTCAGATGAGGCCACCTTTGCCACCTTGTGTTCAGTGCGGTAGGAAGCATCTTGGGATATGTCGCCTGGGTTCGGATACTTGTTATTCATGTGGGCATCCTGGTCACTTTATGCGAGACTGTCCGAGTAGAGGTAGGAGTGAGATATCCCATCCTACAGGGTCGATGGCAGCTTCTTCATCTACTATTCGTCCCCCAAGGACAGGACAACAGGCTACACCAGGTCGTGGTAGAGGTAGAGGAGGAGGAGGAGCATCCAGTTCAAGCAGTGGTCAGAATCGCACTTATGCTCTAGCCGGTCGCCAGGACTTGGAATCGTCACCTGATGTTGTTACAGGTACATTGACTATTTTTACTCATGCTGTTTATGAACTTATAGATCCTGGCTCTACTCATTCATATGTTACCCCGCTCGTTGCAAGTAAGTTGGGGGTAGGCCCTGAGTTATTGCCTAGACCATTTGTTGTATCTACGCCAGTGGGTGAATCTATTATAGCTAGACGAGTTTATCGAGATTGTGCAGTGTGGATTTATGACCATCTCACTTCAGCTGATCTAATCGAATTAGATATGATTGACTTCGATGTCATTATGGGCATGGACTGGTTAGCTTCATGTTATGCTAATATCGATTGTAGAAATAAGGTTGTCAAATTCCATTTGTCGGAAGAAACAATCCTGGAGTGGAAAGGTAATGCTGCCACGCCAAGGGGTAGGTTTATTTCCTACCTTAAAGCCCAGAAAATGATTTCTAAAGGCTATATTTATCATTTAGTCCGAGTACAAAGCACAGAGGATGGACCAGTGACTCCTCAATCGGTTCCCGTGGTGAGTCAATTTCTAGATGTATTCCCGAATGAGCTTCCAGGAATCCCTCCAGAAAGGGAAATTGAGTTTGCCATTGACCTACTCCCAGATACTCAGCCAATATCAATTCCCCCTTACAGAAGGGCTCCTGCAGAGTTAAGAGAATTAAAGGAACAATTAAAGGATCTACTCGAAAAAGGTTTCATTAGGCCTAGTACATCGCCATGGGGCGCACCAGTTTTGTTTGTTCGTAAGAAGGATGGGTCCTCGAGAATGTGTATCGATTACCG